>KZ071380.1:2948-14530 GCA_002091845.1 Anopheles cracens | reverse complement strand
CGACGCTGTTTACTGATTAAATTGTGTTTGATCCACTTCCTTTTCATGGCGATAATGTATATTTAGAGCATTATCTAGCACAAACCTGAGAAAAGCAAATCGTGAAAAAAATTGAAATATAGTGCAATTATCGCCAAATGCGACCGTTGAGAGTAACAAGTTGTATTTCAGAAACTCACGGATTTGTCACTGAACCTCGGGAGAGCGATTCACTAGCATCAACGGATCGACAGGACCGATCCTATCCGGGGGTATCGTCGGTTCTGTTGCTAAAAGACCCCAGCGCGAGTGAGAGAAAGATCCCGTCCCAAGGGATCGATTGCTTCGAGCGACCGACCGACCGACCCAACCGCTAATGTTCGTCCTGCCCACTGCTCGCTCGTGGGCTGACGGCAGCACCATCTTCACCGCCTCCCATTTATAATGCCCTAATGCAATCGACAGTCGGCAGTGCTAACAGTGTTTCTTCGCCCTTACCACGAAACGTCATCAATCAGCGCGCAAAAAGCAAACACTGTCATCTTATCCGCTTGCTTCCACCACAACCGCAGCCCGAGTTTCAGTTTCGGCGGAGATGGGTTTTTACACCGTTCGGCCACACTCCCGGTGGCCCTAAAAAGACGCTCTCGTTTGAGCTTCCGAACCCGATTAATGCGATTGTGGCAGCCGCTGGAACTCTCGAACTGCTCGAGCCCCGCGGTAAATCGATACGATCATGCTTAAAAGGATGATAGAACCGCTCGAACTCATCCGTCAGCCAGGGCGCATCCGTAAACATACGCAGCGTAAATCGGGCGGAGGATGGTGGAAGAAAAATAGTTCCACTGAAAAATCGGGTCAATGAACACACTTCCGCAGCGAGTGGGGCAAGGAGTAGTGTCCTGTGCACGCATCCATCATGCGACGAACTGCCATCCTAAGCCACCCATCCCGTCCGCTCTCGACCAATCGGGACGCTGAGCCAGTGACAGAGACTGATGTGGATCTATTTTTGTGCACTCTCGCCGTTTGCCGCTTATCGGGGGTCGCCATCTCGATAGCTTCGGCTGGATTGTATCGAAATTAATTTCATACCCGTGGGTTGTTTTGCGCTGGTTGATCTCTCCGCCCGTGGTGGAGGCCTCTCCTAAGGGGTGTAGAATAGAAACCGATTTGTTTCGCATCGCTTATTGTGGTCACGTACGCGGATGGCGATTTTCGGCGATAAATGGAGTCAGTCCGGATTTTTGTTACATGATTTGTGACCTTTTTCCGTTTTTACAATAGAATTTGACATAGAAGAGTTGGGCTGAGAGTTTTGGGCTATTTTTATAGTATCTCAAATGTGGATTTTTCACAAGAATTTATAAAACAACAAAAAAAATAACTCACATACGACAAACAACTCAATACAATCGGGATGGTTAATGGTTTCAAGTTAAAGTAATGAATACATGTTGAAATGTTCTGAAACCATTTCTACAGTTTGGATAGAAAATCTTGGATTTTTTTTGTGAATCACTGATCCACTTCCTTTTCATGGCGATAATGTATATTTAGAGCATTATCTAGCACAAACCTGAGAAAAGCAAATCGTGAAAAAATGAGTACATCGTTGCAAGGACATTCCATGCTCCTGTGCCCGCCCGCGTACGTGCACAAGTGCGTGAGCGTTCCAACACGGACGGTCGGGCCAGCCTTGCGTGCTTAGGGTACCACTGAACCTCGGGAGAGCGATTCACTAGCATCAACGGATCGACAGGACCGATCCTATCCGGGGGTATCGTCGGTTCTGTTTAAGAGTTCAATTATCTAATGTTGAAATCCCGAATGGCGCATCGCTCAAGTAGCTATTTCAAATCAGTAAATCGGATAGGTTCTTCTCATTTCATGGGGTATACCTTTGTAAAAAAGCTCCGACAAACCCTTTCAGGAAACATGCCTACATTGGCATGTGGCTAAAGAGAAAATTTCAGATCAAAATGTCTGCCAGAATGTCTTCCTGGCTTGCGCTAGACACACGTGCAGCAAGCAATTCGATTTATTGACCCTATACAACCCAGCCTTTTTCTTTTTAAGCACGTGCCCTCTGTGCGAGATGTGTATTACTGTCGGAGCACGGCAAGCAACTGATGGGCACAGTACTTCATGTTAATTGCACAGTCGGACTACGTTCAAAGCATAATGTTATGAAAAGCATAATGAAGCGAAAACTTAATGAGTATGGAATTATTGGAATGCTAGTGAATTCATCATTGAGCTGTACGTGCACACGTACACGTATGAGCTGTGGCTGCCTCGAAGCGTTGCAGAACCCACTTCTCGTCGTTCGCACCACAGCCTTACGAAGACGGCAATCGACTGGAAACCCGACGCTACTTATATATGCCCGCTGGGAGATGCTGTCCGTTGTTTACCATCGGACATTACAAAATGGAGTAGTAGTGCATCAGACTGATCATTAGTATGCCTACCGTTTTCCCGAGGCTTCCAGCAAACATCAAAGTTCGAACGAAACCGATCGCTCCGTGGGATAAAGCCCATGATGGGTTGAGCAATATTCGAGCGCATTTCTCTGGCACGTTTCTGTTTCACGCTCCCCCAAGTGTTGCACCATTAAAGCGGGAGTGCATTTTTCCCACTGGCCCCTGTTCCGTTGCGAAGCAGTTTCCAGAACAGAGCCATCGCAAACCCATCACCATCGGTCATGGTACGGTCGTGGGCGCGCTCGGCCCGTGAAAATTCCCCCGAGGCACGGGGACGATTTTCCGATGGCTAATTCCCGGTAATTGATGGTGCGCGCTACGTGTCCGAATCTCGACGGACGCATAAATCCTTCCAATCGTACGCTCGTACGCGGGCCCGCGGTGCTACATGTGGATCCATTAAACTTCATTTCCTTCGTTTCGCTTTTTCTGTTTCTTTCTGCCTGCCACTCCACTGCTCGCACTGCCACGGACGGGCACCCAATCGGACGCGCTCAAACGTGTGTTGCAGGCGTCGACAACACGCTCAAGGAGGACGGATATCATGTGTGGCGATTAAAACATTTCAGCAAACCTGCCTACTGCAATATGTGCCTCAACATGCTCGTCGGCCTGGGCAAGAAGGGGCTCTGCTGTGTGCGTAAGTATGCCAGCCTCTCGGGGGAATTTATTCGTGCGCGGGCGCGCGCGA
Organism: Anopheles cracens; assembly: GCA_002091845.1. Classification (NCBI taxonomy): domain Eukaryota; kingdom Metazoa; phylum Arthropoda; class Insecta; order Diptera; family Culicidae; genus Anopheles; species Anopheles cracens. The sequence goes on along the minus strand of KZ071380.1, from coordinate 11,374 downwards.
GCGTACGCATTGCACTTGAAACCAGCTAATCTCCCGCTTTTGATATGCGTCCGCACAATTCGCAGTGTGCAAGTATACGGTGCACGAGCGCTGCGTCCAGCGTGCGCCGGCCTCCTGCATCGCCACCTACGTGAAGTCGAAAAAGTCGAAAGCCACCGCCACGTTCCAGCACCATTGGGTTGAGGGGAACTGCTATGGGCGCTGCTCCAAGTGCCGCAAGCGAATCAAGGCGTACAACGGTATTACCGGGCTGACCTGCCGCTGGTGTCGCATGATGGTGAGTATATCGCTTTCGTTCTGAACGTGACGGAAATATACCCCTATTTTGACCCGTTTTGATAAGATCCCTTTTCCATGCGTTGCTAAACTAACCGAAAATGCTCACTACCCGTAGCATGTAATTTCTGTACAATGGAGGCGCCTGGTGGTTATTAATTTTGTATTGAATGTTACAATCTTTCTGGCTTGTTTAATCAAATTTGTGTTAAAAACTAAACAAAATGGATTGTAAATCGTTCCAGAAACGTTTTATTGGTAGGTCATTCGTTATTCTTTGGTACATTTATCTTAAACGAATTTTATTATATAATTTTATATAAATGATTCAAGATTTAAAATGTAAATAGAGGTTTAATAGTTATAAATAGAGGGCTGAAATATAGTATAAATTAACCTAAAGAGCCATTTTAATTCTGGGAATGTTAGACAAAGGAATGTTAGACGGTGGAGACGCCTGGTGGTTTACTTTCGGGAGCACGAGAAATCCCGGTTTAAGCATTTATTTTACTATACAGGAATGCGCGTTTATGTTAACCATTTTGAACTATACATATCATCGCCATTTTTTACATAATTCTTCTGTTCAGTTTCTCATTTTGAGGAAAACGTCGTGTTGAAGCGCTTTTTCAAGTGAATGTATTCACCCTACGCTCATTCTACTCTCAATCATCTACAATCAACTATTAATAAATGTTAAACACACTCTCTCCTATCTATCACATCATCGCGCGTTATCCAGCCGTCAGATCATGAGTCACTGAATATGCATTTTAATCTCTTGAACTATGATCACGGTCGAAATACTATTTCCGCAAATTGGTTCCGCTTGGTAATACATTTACCTTGTGCAATATCAACCCATCCATCTGTCGAGATGAGATAGAATTCTCCAGATATTTTCGCACGGTTTCACTTTGGCGGCTTTGTAAGGTCAAACCACCAGGACATTAAGGATGCTACAAATTAATGATGTCTTTCATGCGTCTATGTGTGTAACTTTTTTTCCTCTATGAAAGGATGGAAATCGATAGTAAGAGTTCCAGTTCCGGCTGATAAGAAATTAGTTCCTGTTCACTACACCCGTTTTTCCTTTGCTCCGTTCATCACCTATACCTCCACCGGATCATTAATGGTGTCCCGTACCCGTCCACAGCTTCACAACAAGTGCGCCACACTCGTCAAGGCCGAATGTACGCTGGGAGAGTTTGCCAACCTCGTCCTTCCACCCACCGCTATCTGCCCAGCCGTACTCGATCGACAGAAATCGATCAATTTTACCACCAACAAGGGAAAGGTAAGTCCCGGGACAAAACTCATTTATCTACGTATTTTTATGCTTCCCTCCTCCGCTTCGGTGTGACTTGCGGAGTGAAGCGTTAAAATGCCGTGAAGGAAAAAAGCTGCGAATGAACCCAAACAAAAACGCGTAAACGCTTCACACTGACGGACGTTATTGGTAATCACTTCATGTCCGTTCAATTCGCTGCCTTCCTTCGTGCTGATAGATTGTTTACTATTAATTCATTCGATCTGTGTGTGTTTGAAAGTGTGTAAAAAAGCATTAATTCGATCCAATGTGCTTCCTTTCAGCTCTGTTTCCGATGAGCGTGCTCATTTTTTGTTGTGTCTTAATTGATCGCATTCATTTGATTCAATCTGTGAAATTGTGTTCAGTTTACACTTGTTTTCTCTGCACTTCCGATTTTAAATTGAAACACATGTCATGATGCTTCAAGCATTTCATTTCAAGCATTTCAGCCAGTCCAACAGGCTGGTTCGTGGAATCATTTCATGAAAACAACGTTAAAGTGTTTTTTTTATTCTGAACAACACTTAAACAAATATCTTCTTCGGTCTATGCTATGTTCAATTACGTTTATTTTTCCTAGGCATTTACGATGAAAAATCAGTCACTTGATCGCAATACACACATAAACTTTATCTATTTCACAGTTCTTGTAAATTGTATTAAAAAAAATCACAAAGAACAAACGGCCACGGTCATGGCCGTTTGTTAAGCGTTGTGATTTCTTAGTTAATTGGCATTTGTTAATTATTTTGTTTTGTTTTTTATTAAAAACTATTGGAATAGGTTTCTTTGACATTTTTAATGAACATCAAATAATGTTGTTTTAATTATTAAAAAATGTATTATTTAATTGTTTAATTATTTAATAACTAACGCCTATACTTCCGTTTCCAGAGCGTACCATCGACAATACACTTTCAAATCACCAGCGACCCCGGCTGGTGTCCGCTGCTTGTGTTCATCAATCCGAAAAGTGGCGGCCGACAGGGTGATCGGATCCTACGCAAGTTCCAGTACCTGTTGAACCCGCGCCCAGCCGTACTCGATCGACAGAAATCGATCAATTTTACCACCAACAAGGGAAAGGTAAGTCCCGGGACAAAACTCATTTATCTACGTATTTTTATGCTTCCCTCCTCCGCTTCGGTGTGACTTGCGGAGTGAAGCGTTAAAATGCCGTGAAGGAAAAAAGCTGCGAATGAACCCAAACAAAAACGCGTAAACGCTTCACACTGACGGACGTTATTGGTAATCACTTCATGTCCGTTCAATTCGCTGCCTTCCTTCGTGCTGATAGATTGTTTACTATTAATTCATTCGATCTGTGTGTGTTTGAAAGTGTGTAAAAAAGCATTAATTCGATCCAATGTGCTTCCTTTCAGCTCTGTTTCCGATGAGTGTGCTCATTTTTTGTTGTGTCTTAATTGATCTCATTCATTTGATTCAATCTGTGAAATTGTGTTCAGTTTACACTTGTTTTCTCTGCACTTCCGATTTTAAATTGAAACACATGTCATGATGCTTCAAGCATTTCATTTCAAGCATTTCAGCCAGTCCAACAGGCTGGTTCGTGGAATCATTTCATGAAAACAACGTTAAAGTGTTTTTTTTATTCTGAACAACACTTAAACAAATATCTTCTTCGGTCTATGCTATGTTCAATTACGTTTATTTTTCCTAGGCATTTACGATGAAAAATCAGTCACTTGAGCGCAATACACACATAAACTTTATCTATTTCACAGTTCTTGTAAATTGTATTAAAAAAAATCACAAAGAACCACTTTTGTCCAAGAATCTGGGAAATTTAAAGCTATGATGAATTGGGACAATACAGTTTTTTTTATCTGTTAGTTACCATTTGTTATGGCCGTTTGTTAAGCGTTGTGATTTCTTAGTTAATTGGCGTTTGTTAATTATTTTGTTTTGTTTTTTATTAAAAACTATTTGAATAGGTTTCTTTGACATTTTTTAATGAACATCAAATAATGTTATTTTAATTATTAAAAAATGTATTATTTAATTGTTTAAGTATTTAATAACTAACGCCTATACTTCCGTTTCCAGAGCGTACCATCGACAATACACTTTCAAATCACCAGCGACCCCGGCTGGTGTCCGCTGCTTGTGTTCATCAATCCGAAAAGTGGCGGCCGACAGGGTGATCGGATCCTACGCAAGTTCCAGTACCTGTTGAACCCGCGCCAGGTGTACGATCTCTCCAAGGGTGGTCCCCTCGAGGGCCTGACCATGTTCAAGGATGTACCTAACTTCAAGGTGATCTGCTGCGGTGGCGACGGCACGGTCGGGTGGGTGCTGGAGGCGATGGACAGCATCGTGCTGCAGTCGCAACCCTCGATCGGTGTAATCCCGCTCGGTACCGGTAACGATCTGGCACGCTGCCTGCGCTGGGGCGGTGGGTACGAGGGTGAAAGCATCCCCAAAATTCTGGACAAGATCAACCGCGCCTCGGTCGTCATGCTCGATCGGTGGAGCATCGAGGTGAAGAACAACCCGCTCGCGGTGGAAGAGACACCCACCGCAACCACCGTGCCCGGTCACAAGGTAAAGCTCAGCGTACATGGAATTCTATTTGTTTCAACGTTTCTAATTACTTTCGCTGTCGGCAACATCCTCAGGTGACGCTGTCAGAGAACGTGCAGAAGGTGATAGAGCTCTCGCATCGCATAATTGCGGAAAAATCTGTGATCCAAACCTACGACGAGGTTGAAAATAGTACAAACGCAGCCGAGCTGACAGCGAACGGCCCGGCGGCACAACGTGTCCTAGTGAGTGACAATAATGGTACCGCGGGGGATGCATCACCGGATGTGGAGCACGGCGGTGGGGGTAGGCTGACCAACGTCATCACCACCAGCACACCGCCACCGACGCCAACATCGGCCACCCTCGGACCTACCGAGCGACTGCTGGATGGTTTCGTCGTTCCCGGTGTCAATGGTGGCACGGTACCGATGACCAACGGGGAAAGTACGGTAGTGTCCGGCAGTGTCGACGTGGCGACCGCCAACACCAACACCAACACCGTCACCGGCACTAATAGCAACGATAATGTCGGTATGACCTGGTTAGTGGTCGGCACCAGGGTATGTGTCGCACACGTCTCGCAAACGGTGAGCGCGCCGGACTATTTTATCGCGACTGCTATAGAAATTAAACAGTAATTAGAGCACTCTCGACGTTGCCGTGTTGTGCGGGGTGCAGTCGAAGCGAGTGTGTTGTCGTCTGCAAATTTGCCCCCTGAACACACACCGATCTTTTTTCGGGTTGGCCCCACTTTTCCTACTCGCTCCTTAATTATTCAACCAACGAGCAGATGAAACTGCCGGACATGAACGATTTTTCGTTTTGCAGTAGACAAAATGGTTCCCCAGCAGTTTTTGAAGCGTTCTCCGTGGACGATGTGGAACCCAACTGAGGCGCTGTTATACTGCTATGAAGTATGTTTGTTTGGGTATTCGCCCTGGGTGTGATGAGGTGCGGCGGTGACTGTTTTATGGTGAGAATTATGCTGCATATTGTATGATGGAAACCTTGACTGATGGTACATTCCCCGTGGAATGCCTGCGGGAAGACGGAAAGTATTACACACCTGGAAGTGGGATGTTTATTTGGTTAGCGTTTTGCTTGCTTTGCCGTTGGGCTAGAAACGGTTGCCCAACGATGCAACACTGCACTTGCTTGGGGTGTTCATACTTCATACTGATGAAACAATAACATTTCACAAAGTAGAATCATGATCATCTGTTTGTTTTTAGCATCGCGCATAAATCTCCAATATATAAAAACAGAGGAAACTGTGTTAGCCACATAATAAGCCCGCTGGGCACATTGATTATCAGATAATGTGTAGCAAAGTATCGAACGGCACCGGTCGTCTCACGAATCCGTCCAACCGTACCAACTCTCAACGAGACCGTCCTCCCTTGTTTCAACTACTCACGTCTGTATCACCTTTTCTCTAATTAAAATCTCTTGAAATTGAGACATAAACCGTGAAAATTATAACAAGTAAGCTATACAAAGCCATCATTGAATCCTACCGGCATAAGTATTGCCCTTTCACGAGACTCTCACATAATCAGAGCATTCCCGATTGAAAAACTGTTGCAGCGCCCCCGTAAAACAATTTGTCTAACAGCGGAGCAGTACAGAGGACTATTTGACCGCGGTGCTCCAAAGCGAGGTTCCGCTTGGTAACAATTTATTGCATCCGCCACGCCACACCACCCCGGGTATGGAATTTTGCAACGCAGCAGAAGGATTATTAAAATATATTCCACCCTCAACCGGCGTCGAAAAAGTGTTGAACCGGGTTGTGATCATAAATAACGTTCCATTCGCTACCCGCGGCCCCCTCTCGGTATACTTCCCGGTCGTCAATTTCGTTGCGTTCTACCGCTCCCGAAACCACAGCCCAACGGCATCGGTGCGGAACATCAAAGCATAATTTTCACCGAACGAATCGTGCCCCCCACGCCAAAAAAAACGCAAAGCCCAATCAAAGTTGCATAAGAAACCGGTAGTAGTAAATTCGTGTGCGCGCATTCCACATTCGGTTCATAAATAACTCTCACCTCATTCCGTGGGCACATTCAACAGAATGCTAACTTTTTCCTATAGTTAGTTCGTACCCGTAAGCCTCTTAACTAAATTTGTGAAGCGAAGCAACCGCTAGCGTGCCACGAACAAGCGACACAGCAGCATACGCTACGAGCACCGAAATTAGCATAGAAACAAAGCCACCTCCACCGGGAGCAACCGGAAGGACACTTCCTTCCTACCCGCGTCTCGGTGTGATTTTCTTTAGTTAAAGTTTTTCTTATCATTCCCCCGGCGGAAGCAAAAACTAGTGTCTCTGTTCGCCCTCAGTCGGCTGGTGTGCGTATTATCCGGCTATCTTGTGGGGCAAGGATATAAAATAAAACTGCTTCCCAGTGCGGAACACTGCAAGCACCACCTTCGCGGGCCCGAATCCAGCTAAACTGCAAAACCGTACAATAAATTCACTTCTGACACGCGGACGAAATATGTTTTTTTCCTTTCCGCACCGCGAATTCCGGTTTGAAATTGAACTCGCCCGGCTCACCTCGACACTCCCCACCCACGACGAGAAGTCACAGGCGAAGTGGCGCATTCCAGGCGCGATAAAAATCTGTTAAATGTCTTGTGCAAACGGCGTGGGCGCTCGGTCGTGCTGTGTCCTTCTTATTTCTTTGTTAAACGTTCCAACCGCTTGAACCATTCGCTTTGCTTACCTTTTCGCGTCTTAAGCGTAATCCGGGGGCGATTTCTTAAGTCCGCGGACGTAAGCGAAAGCGCGCCTATTTATAGTCCGCAACGTCGCAACTGACCCGTAACGCAAGGACACCCGGACGGATGTCCAGAGGGTAGCCAATTTGCTGGTAGACTATTTTTGTTGCTACATCGTTTCTTATCGCCGCACTACGCGCGGTGCTCGTGCTGAAGGTGGCAAATTAAAAAAGGGATTTCTTCCGGGACGTCCTGACGACTGTGCCGGATCCCATCGCTAAGGATCCCGCGCACGAGCATCGTACCGGGCGCGGGCACGCGAAAGGACGTGAAATGTAATTTAATTAATTTAACGATTAAAAACCGGTTCGCTTACGGGCCCCCAGGTCGACAGTGCTACCAGTGGGGATTAACCTGCTAAATGGACCTTCTGCTCGTTTTGTTCCCCAGGTTCCGCTATCCGGAGTGGTCCGAACCGAATGAATTGGATAAAATGGGATTGGTTGGTATCAGCTAATTATCTCGCCACCGGTATCAGTCGACAAATCCGCATCCGTGTGTTTCATCTCTCCTGGCACAATGGCTAATTACAAGACTCACGCTATTAAGAAGGATCGGTTCACTTTGTTGAAGACTCTTGCCGAATCTAACTTCAAAAGCTTATAAATCCCATTTTCTCCAATCTCGCAATTCCAATCGCGACAAAGCATATCGCGTGACCAGTGGTCATCGTTGTCTGCAACGTATTGGGGAACAGCTGCACGCGATTGAGCGTTTTTTCTTACCCAACGTTTCTACCGTTTGTACACCCCCTATTTCACGCAGGATGCCGCCATCTGTGTAAAGTTTCACCTGGAGCGGGAGAAAAATCCACACAAATTCAACAGCCGGATGAAGAACAAGCTCTGGTACTTCGAGTACGCCACGTCGGAAACGTTTGCTGCGTCCTGTAAAAATCTGCACGAGAATTTGGACATTGTGGTAAGCCATCCAGCACGCGTCTCCCACCCGTGTGGTTCGCATCGTTGACGCTTTCTCACGGCTCTTTCCAGTGCGACGGTGTGTCTCTCGAGCTGGCGAACGGTCCGCAGCTGCAGGGTATAGCGCTGCTGAACATCCCCTACACGCACGGTGGCTCTAATCTGTGGGGCGAGCATCTGTCGCAGAAGCGTATGCGCAAGGGACCGTTTCGCAAGAAGCTAAAAAACTCCGACAAGGAACTATCGGCCAACAGCTTCAACTCGGTCGACCTGTCCATTGCCATACAAGGTGAGTTTTGTTTGTTTGTTTTTTCTCGATAAGAATCAAGTCCGGCCGGTAATTTTAGCTCAGACACACTACAAAAACATGCAATCTACCACTACAAACGCTTTGTTTTACAGTGTAATGAATATTTCTCTTAGAAAAACTTCCCATACAGTATGTTTTATTGAGATTAGACTAACAAAAGGTTATTAATGCATTACGCTGGGGGTTTTGTCAGCACGAATTGCATTCTTTCTGATTGGATAGGCAAAGTTTCATTAAAAAAGCACGTAGTGTGCACATGTTTTATGTTTTTTTT
>KZ071377.1:199452-213513 GCA_002091845.1 Anopheles cracens | reverse complement strand
GAACGGCAAAGAAAGCGTCTACCGTGCGGACTCTGTCGACTGGTACCATCACCAACTGGTGCATCCCGATGGCCACAACCGAGAGAGAGGCAAAAAAATCCAAGGACCTGCAGTGAGACAAAGTGATTGGGTAAACGCTGCACTGGCTTTATTTGTTTCTAATTATATGCCGTCACGTTTAGTGCAAGCGGATCTTATCAGCGCTCACCGTCTCTTATCCTAACGAAGCCCCGTATCGATCCCTGGCGTGCGCCTTCCGGGTGGCGACGTATAACTTACTTCCGAAAAATGCTCCACTTTAGCGCACGGTTCTTTGTTGACGCGTGACGCGAGCTTGGTTGCCTGCAGTGCCTGCAGTGTAACTGCAAGAAGCAGGATCGATGTCGCTTCCGCCCAAAACCTAACCTCACACCGTGGTTCACGGCAGACTTCCCCGGGCACATTGCTATTCCATGCACGCACCCGCAGGTGGCAAAGATTTTTGCGTACCACGCACAGGTCTCGCCCCCATCGCATCTCATCGCACATCACCAACAACTGCCGCCCTGCAGAAGTGGAATGAAAGTTCGTGAAAACGGCTTAAGCCGTCGCCGTCCGACGCTCGCCGCGTGCTTGTCCAAAAAGTTCCGCACCTGCTCGGTCAGCAGGACGCCGGTGCCCGGTGGATGGAACGGATAAAAGGAATTGACAAGACAAGAGTGCGGCCCGACACGGTGCTGTGTCGAACGAAAGTTGTATAATATTTGGGTTAATGTTTCTTCATCAGAATAAATTTGCACCGGGCACCGGGAGGATTGTCATGCGCAATGTCCTTTCGCCGGTGTGCCGGTGGGATACTATCGCCCGGGAAAAGTTCCGACCGAGCGCTCTTTTCGCACTTGCAGCAGCACTTGAAGGGCACGAGGAGCCACGAGGCGGTATGCTGCAAGCTTCGCTCTGTTCTGTCTTCTGTCAGTCTGCGGGTTGGGGTTGGTTAGACTCCCAAAATCCCAAGACGTCAGGAAGCTGACAAAAATCAACGTCGTGGTGATTTTTGAAACGCACCCGGAATGCAAAACTTAACGCATATCCATAAGCAGCCGCTTTATCTTTCCGCAGAGTCACACAATCGTAACAATTCCACACGAAGAACCCGCTCCCACGTCTCGTCTCTCCAGCACGTCCTTGCCACACTCCGTGGCTCCTTGCCGCGTGTGCTTTAAACGTTTACCATGAGCGCTGTGGGGCTCACGACACCCCACCGCCACCGTGTAACACTCTCGCGCCGAAACACGTCGGTATCTTGGATGCGGAAGATTTAAAACTCCCATGAATTATGGGCGCCCGCTGTAACGTTTGGATTGTTTCGCATTTGAAGGCATTTTGTTTTAATGGAGCAATAAAAGTTGTTCTTGTGGGCAAATTAATTCATTAAAATGATTACTCGCATCGTGCACGCAGGTCGGTGTGTATGTGTGTGTGTGTGTTAGAGTTTATGTGTACGAATGGCAAGTGAAAGTTGCGTAAGTTGTTTTGGTTCTTCAGGGTTTGACGCGAACAAAGAAACGCGTCAGTGGAAGCTTTGTTTTTACCAGATATTCACAATTGATTCTGCAAATTTATGTGAAAGCCACATGATGTGGCTGATGATCCTAGCTCCTGATAGTAATTGCAATGTTATGCCCATGCAGAAGTTTAAGCAGCACTTTGGCATTGTTTTTTAATGTAACTTTCTTATATTGTAAATACACAATACTCCAAAATAGACAATATTGTGTACATAAAGACTGTGGATCACTCCCGCTTATAAGAAATACAACTTTTCGATACGAGTATGTTATATTGGATTAATTGATTTACTTGAAAACTGTTCCACAAATGAAACCTATCCTTGTGCCCATTTTCCACAATACACCCTGACACTTATTACACCCGCTACCAGCTACTGTCAGTTCAAAGTTGTTCATCATCAATTTGCAACCCCGAAAGGCATCAATGTTCAATTAGGTGTCACTTTTGACACGATCCAAATCAACTCTCCCAACTTGTCCACCGGTGGCTAGGTAAATTTTGCTGGCCAAATGAAAATGTTTTCACAAAAGTTAGCCAGCGCTCGTAAATTAGCCGTCCCATCGGGAGCGGAATGTTTATTTCCCTCCCGAAGCGGTTCGGGAAATTAGGACAAGAAACGAATTCCTTACCCTTCGTGCCGATCGAGAAGAAGAAGCCGGCCCGGACGGAGCACACTTTACGACCCCGGGCAGGAAACTCTAAACACGATGGACTGATAGATGAGGTGATCGCTATAATATGTTGATTAAAATGACACCCCATCAGATATGGTGCGACCCGACCCGGCACCAAGGTGACATCGGCGAAAATGGCGGGATTAGAAAAGATAAAACACGAGCGCGTTGGGGGGGCAAACTTTGCGTCGAGTGGAAAAAAATAAATAAAATTGTCGAATGACCGTCTCTTTGCTCAAGGGATCGGACACGACACCGGACGCCATTGTTTACTCGGCGAAAAACTTTTCCGAAGGATCCCTGACGAATGACTCGCTGGCGGCAGCGGAGCGGCGGGCGAGCGGCAGCCATGAAGCGTGGCGGAAGGTTGGTTGGTTGTTATTTTGAGTGCTTTTGCTTCATTTTTCGTTTTGGATTTAGGATCATCAGCCTTTTTCTTCTATTCTGTTCTAGCGCTGGATAGGTTAGATTGTTTTACGGAAATAAATAATGGCGTGTGCTACCCGGAACGCAGGATGGAAAAGTTTCGCTGCGTTGAATTAGGTATGCTCCGTTAATTGTTGACACCATCGTTCTACGTGGCAGACTTTTACCACAGGAAATGGTTTCCACGAAATGTACAACGGTTGCAGGCACTAAAAACTTTGCTGCCGGCACGATGATTAAGGATCCACTTGTGGCTTTTCGGTGACACGACACGAATGAAGCAGCAAGTGGCACACATATTTGTTTATCTTTGTTGTGAAATCGTTCTGAGCGTCTGAAACTAATTTTTGAAACCAACGGAATTTAAACAATCGAAACCGTTTTTCTTCGACCCAACAAACTTCGTCCAAATCAAGAACAAGTGTGTCTAGTGAAGCTATAAAAACATTAATTTTGCCTTATTATCTTGTATCTACTATCTTGAAATGAACATGATCATCAAAATAAGCTTTTCAGGCGCAAAAATTAACTTTGTACTGATCGCCATCGATCAGCAATACTTAGGATAAAATAATGTTATTTAGAATCTAGAAACGAAAACTAAATAAGATAGTATTAGTACCTATGAGTAGGATGTAGGAGCCTGAATCATTATTACATCTGATAAGCGTTAATAATTGTTGGGAAAGAATCTTGCTGAATGATATGCTTTTTGGATAAATGGTTTTTGGAAATAGAATAGATAAATGGTTTTTGGAAATGAAATGAAATGAAATGAAATGAAATAGTATAGGATCTCACAAAAAAAAAAAAAAACAAGGACCAGAAACCACTGGATTCTACAAATTTTAACAGCTCTGATAAAAGTCCAGAATGCCAAGAATTGTTCTAAAGCAACTGTAAAAATATTGCAGTAAACAGTAAACGGATTGAAACAATATCTAAGTAGCAAATATTATATTTTTAATTGACTTATTTCAAGAAAAACTGTGTTAATTGTGAACAAGAAAGCTTTAAGATTCCTTTCGCAGATACTAAGTGACGACTTTTTATGGCTTTTACGTTGCACTTGAACTTAAGAGACAGAAAACATGCAAGCATATGAGAAAATCAATGACTTTGAATAGGTTAGCAGCTTTGCTTCCCCAACTCTTGACAATAATTATTCAAATTGGGTTGAACTGCATTTCAGTTTCAATGAGACATTAGAAAAAAAAGACCAAACCCATCCATGAATGGATCACACAAATTAAAACTTATTTCAAACAACTTAATAAAATATCAACATGAAAATAGAGCGATACCAAAATGTAATCAACAGTGCCATCCGTCAGATACAGCCAACAAAGCGAGCAAAGCACGCGCACCATTCAAAAAGTGACATAAATAAAGGAAAGGAAATGTGTCTTTCCTCTGAACTGGCACTTTCCTACGTATCAGTGACGACCCGGACGCACGGATAATATGTTTTTCTTCGTCAGAGGCAATAGTGTTGCCGCTGCCACTCAAGGGAGAAAGCAACATATTTAGGTCAGGACACAGGTACACGCACGCCCTTTCGCCCCGGAACCATTGTGTTTATCCGGGGAAGCGTTGCAGTATTTGCCACAAGATTGATACCACCACTGCGCGCCAGAAATGATCCATGGGGCCCGAACTGCTCCCCGACTGCGGGAAGGCCCACGGGAAGGGAGGAGGACCCATTACGATTGTAATTCAAATTCAGGATATCCCACCCCACGACACTCGCTTACCAGACTGCCAGTGTGCCAGAGTGTGATGGAATTCGGAATTAGAGAAAAAAATGCTCACTACTGCATCGACCTTTCCGACGATGACTCCCGGCTAATGGGCCTTTCTTTCGATTTTGCCTATTTCCCCCCCCCTTCCCCGCCCTCCGAGAACCCCACTCCAGTAACGTCAAAACCGGGGCGCCTCCATCGCCAAAACGGCAGCGGGCATTGCTCGTTGAGGAATTTGAACTATCCAAATGTCAATTCGGCTGTCCCTCGTGTGTATGCTGTTGGTCCCGTCACAGTAGGTGGAAGGGAGCAATGTTGTTCCTTTTTTTTGTTTGCTGTTGCGTTATTTTTCGCCTAGCTATATTCATTCTCAGCGTGACAGGATGCCTGTTGTGGCGATCAGTCTTGCCTTTCAGCTCCGGTAGCATGCTACCGAGCCCGGAAAATGCTTTCGCTCGCAAAAGTGCGCACGGGGCTCGGACGGAATCGAATTTCACGCTACTCCATAACTAAAGGGCTTCGTATTTATTCTTTTCGCTGGCATTTAAGGCACCGAAATGACCCAGTTCATAACAACGTCTACCGGCACACTCCGTCTTTGCCACCTGAAAAGTTTAAGTAAGCTGTCACGGACTGATAAGTTCGTAGGCAATGTCGTGGAAGGTATTAAAAATTTGAGTTAATCAAAATTATACGAACGAGCAGGAAAATGGGTGCTCGAGAAACAGGAGTTCAAATTAACTTGAAAATAATTTTCAAAAAAGTATCGTCCCGTATCTAACTCACACGCAATGAATTGTAGGAATATAGCAATAATATGTGTTTATGTAACTCCAAGCCATTCCTGCACCTTATCCGTTTCGCCCGATGTCTGGCTCGATCCAGGAGCCGTGCACTAAGTACTGGCGAACGTTGATGCAGAGGTGCCATATGATTGCGTGCCGACCATCGGCACGTCAGGACGATGCGGGCGTTTGCATTTTGGGCGCGCATTAGCACGTGAGTGTGTGTTTTGTATTTTTGCTCCTAACATGCTTTTGCAATATAAATCAAACATGCTCATAAATGGTGAACCCGCTGTTTACTACAGCCGGATGTCGGAACCGTACCGGTAGCTCGCCGAAACGGTGGGAGTTCCACCCCCCACCCCCTCGTTCCTGGCTGCTGACTCCGATTCAATCCAATCTAGATACGGACCACCCCATTCTGCATTCCATGGAAAAGTTCGATACCTCATTCCGGGCCGGTCGCAACACACGCGCGAGGTTCCGTTCCACAGCGGCCACAGCTCCCTGCGGGGCGAACAGGGAGAGCAGGGAGGAATGTGGCAGGGTGATGATTACGATGACGACATTGAGGCGTCCTGCTGCTGTTGCTGCCGGCCGTGGGCGCTGACGATATGTGATAGGAGGGAAAATAATGGAAAAATACGTATAATCCTGTGCGGGAAACGACGGTCGTTAGCGATCGTACGAAAGTGAAAAATCATGAGTTCTGATGTTTATTCGATATTACATTTCATTCCAAGCCGCAACTGGAAGCCCAAATAATGTCTGGCCACCCTGATGCCGCACGGAACTCTTTGTTTGGAGTTGCAGCGTGACGTGCGTTACCGAGAATGGAAAATCTATTTTTTTGGCCACCCTGATGCCGCACGGAACTCTTTGTTTGGAGTTGCAGCGTGACGTGCGTTACCGAGAATGGAAAATCTATTTTTAAAACATAGTTCCTTACTTCTCAGGGGTGTAGAAATTTATAGTAACTATAAGAACTAAACCTTCTTTTCTCCAAACGCTCAAGTAGTTTGATGCTATAGTTCATAGATGCGATCAAATAACAAAATGTTATTGATGTCAGATTATTAAATTTATTAGGTTTATTCACTCTTAGGCACTAACGGCCTAGCTGTATTGCTAGAAATTAAATATAATTTAATTAAGAACTCGAAGTGAGATCCAATCACGGATATTTCTGCGAAGCTATCACCAGCACACCTCCGAGTTGCAGCACACCATGCCTGATCGTAAAATCTTGTCGTTTTAACATGCTTTCCGGCATATCCGCAGCTGCTGCTCGTGGGTGTTTCTCCTTATTCCCATGTAAGTGCAGCTGGCCCCAGCCAGCACCGATGATCCTTGCCGTGAGACAGCTACTTCTGATCAATTGGTTCTCTTGAAAACTGATTTAAGTTGTGTGTGTGTGTCTCACAAGCATCCATCCATGAGTCGATTCGTCCATGCTCCAATCAGTCCCACTTCATATCGGGCAAGTGGCATGCCCTATCGAATCCGAATGTGGAGTGCCAATTGGCATCATGCCGTCGGAGCAGCGTTTGACAAGAGTTGGAAAATTGTTCATTAATTACATTCAAGAACTGTGTGCCGAACGGGGATGTATGGCCACACTGCGTGCGAAAGTTGCATTGAACTATAAATAATCGGTTCCTCGTTGCATGCACCGGAAACTGGACAAACGCAGAAAGAAGCATGTGCAGCAAAGCGTTTAACAGCGTGAGCATGCTTCAAGGATGTTTGCCTGACCACAGCGGTTTCTGTAATAGCCACTTCAGCACACACAGAGTGGAGAGTGAAGGTTTCTATGGCAAATGGAAACAGGGATGACTTTATTTGGATCGTTGCTTCAAGAATGCTCATAGTTAGAACTGTTGGCTAAATTGTACAATAGTCCATCTCGCTTAGAATCTCAGAGATCCAATTACATATAGATTGTATGCCTTTTTCAACGCGATGTGTACTTTAATACAACAGGGATAGGAGCTCAACTCTCCTATAAACACCAATTTCAAATAATATGGCTGAAAATTGTAGAATACTCTAATACACTGGAAGCTATGGGAAAAGTCTGTAATGTGATCATTTAAGTACATCTTTTCATTTTCGTAAACCATTACTCCATGTATTCGATATTGAGGCCATCGCTTATAAGGATTAAAACAAAACTAACAAAAAAAAGTTTATACATCACTTTTGAAATAAAATGTGTTTTTAATTAACATTAGTGAATAATGAAACACCAGCTCATTACATTTCCATTTGAACTGTAGAAACGAACCATCTCTCCATATGTCATAATTCAGGAGGATAAGGATTCTGACTAGTTGAAGCCATTTTCGCTCATGAAACTTTTTTTTTCGTTTTTCCAGTTTAAGCTAATCCTGTTTAATGTAAGCCAGAATTCACCGCCATAAGTCCTAAGAACACTAATCCCCGAAATAGCAGTTTTTTATTGTCTACTTGAACGTTGCAATACTATTTTTGTGCTCTACCCCGTAGTCTGCGCCGCTGGAACGCACTTTAACATAATCAGGTCAAACTTCCCGGCTTCACCACTACGACCCAATCGAACTACATTTCACTGCCGCTCACCGAGGCTATGTCGGAGTACATATGGCTCAAAACAACATAACCGAAACCGACACGTTCCGGGCGTCCGAAACCCTTTTCTCCGTGCGTGGACCGTGCCTGCCGCCGCCACGCTCACGGTTCGCAGCCGGGAAGGCCAGGATAAAATTCTCTACGGATCCGGATCCGGTTGAATTATGACACCCAATAAAGTGCTGTAATCGTAAAAAAAAATCTTGTCCGGATGGTAGCAAAAAAAACCGGTACTACCGACCAAGGCAAGACGATAAAACCAAATTATCAACCTTTTTATCCACTTTCTCGGATTCTAGTCCCGGAAGGAGCTGCGAGAATGGGCTGCGTTTAGTAGCCCTACGAACCTGGGGCTGCCGAAATTCCGACCGCTGTAACGGGCACGACACGGGGCAAGGAGGAGCGGCAGGGCGCGGCAGGGTGTAAAAGCAAAATGGCGTCTTGTTTAAATGCGATGAAGCGAGGCATGGGAACGTTGTTACACTGTAAAACAATCTTTCAGCCTAGTTGATTGGGATCATTTTTTACGTTCAACTCACTTCCTCTGCGCACACTGGACTAAGAAAATCGGATAAGCACACCCTTTGGTGCGGGGTGTGTGTGTGTGTTAGTGTGATGTTTCGCATGGTGTTCGGTTAACCCTCAAATAAATATGTACCGGAACAACCCATAAAACACATTTCCGTCTATTTTTTATGCATACCCCATTGGCGTCTGACCACCGATAAATAAATTGCTTCAAACCGCTTCCCCGGGGTGGAGAAAAGCTCGTTATTATTGCGGACTTCAACAGCATTTAATCGAATGTGAAAAAAAGGAACCACCATGGGACGGCATGAACAGCATCAACGCAATTTATTGTAACCTAATCTGTCAATTCTATGATGTATTTCTAATGGGGTTTTCCAATAAAGGAACTCATTTCATTAATTAAATTTGTTTTTTTTTTCGAATTACAAACATTATCATAGCAATAAAGAAATAAAGATTTTTTTATAAAATATTATTGTCATTATTTATCTCCTTTTATTGCATCGCACTTCTTCTCCAATTTAATTTACATTACAATTCCTTTCGGGTAAGTTCAATAAACTACCATAAATATCAACCAATCTCTGTGTTTTTAGCTTTATTTTTCATTAAACGATTGAACCCGCTTCATGTGGAAAACCCATGGTATCAAAATTGAAATGCGTTCACTCGTGGAATTCCTTGTATGCAAATTAGCTCCAGTTCGTTAGAACAAGGTTTTAATTAACTGATGGTAATTAACTCGCATGAGAACATATTGGGTAGTTTTACAGCCATAACTCGAGCAATCTTATTATCCCTTCGAAATATTTAGAACAAAAAATATATGAAGATACACCAACATGAGCAATTTTTACACACTTCCCAGAGATTTTCAACATTCCATTCAAATGTAATACACAACAACAACCCCGTAGCGAAAGATTTGGTTGATTAAATCTCACGCTAATTGTAAATTCAACGATTCTTCAACTTCTCGTTTGTACATGTTCATTCAAGCGAGCATTTCTACAAAACATTATTTGTAGAGATTTTTTTTTACTTTCGCTTCTTACGCGATACAATTACGGCAGCAGCAGCAGCAGCAACAGTCGGCTGTAAGGAACGTGAGCGCCGGTTTCTCTCGAACATGCAGGCCACCTTGCATGGACTCCATACTCTACTTCATAAACTTGCACTTTTGCTGCGAAGCATCGCCTCACCGCCCGAGGAACTTCGTCCGGGAGTGGAAGCAAAACTTTACACTAAATCTTATTATTGCACTCCAGATGACCAGTCCCAGCGCACTCATTAGAGACCTTCGTGCTGCTGTGTGCAGCTTTGCGTGCTCACAATCTAATCGACGGCCTGAGGACGATGGGGAGTAACTAACGCGGCCGTTGTCAAATTGACCGTGCATCCTTGTGGAGTGGCTGAACAGCTGAACCACGGGGAGAAAATGTTACATCCATAAGCACTTTGAAATACATGCCATAATGTTAGGCGCGGAATTGTAATTCGTAAGTAAAGGGATTTGTGCAATACCTTATATAGTAGTGGCGATGCGGCAAACTTACGATTTTAAAGACATCCAACACAATATGCATTATTAATCGAAATCCTTTAATGTCGAACTCATAAAGAAGGTTCTATTCCTAAAATACTGTCTCGCGGTGCACCGAGCAAGAAAGGTTTTTTTTTTAATCCTCCCGCTTAGTATTCTTTCCCAACCCTGTGGCCCCGTTTTTATCTTGGTAAAACTTTTCCTTGTTCGAATGTCGACCCGTTTCACGGTTGATTTTCCCACCATGTGCACGGTATGAAGCCTCGGTGATGATTAAGTTTTTACACTTCCTGATGGACGGATGCACGGCCAGCTGGATGCAGTTTTATTCGCGTTACACGATCTTTACCACCTCGCCAACGCTGGCCTCGCCAGAATCAGTTGCCACTATCCCTTCCATTCCATTGCCCATTTCATATCGGAGCTTATGTAAAACTGGGCCAAATACGCGTACCGAAACCGCTGCAAAAACCTTCATACATTTTATTCAAAAGTTTGTCTATCAAGTTTCTATCAAAACATAATTATAAATTAAAAACAACCACTTATCTGATAGCATTTGATAATGTTAAATTTGGTAAATCATTTCAAAATTATAGCATTTTTTTTAATGCAGGTTAGTTTATCGCCAAAATAAAACCGCAAAACCACATGATTGTATATTTAGAAAAAAAAGAAACTCAGTAAATGTCACATGTTGCTTTACCGACAGGAGTTCCTCCGTATTCTCACAGCCGAGCTCCGCGTATTATCCTCCAAATGTAATAACTTGTAAAGTGTCCTCGAGAGGATACCACGAAACACTTGTTCTCACGAACTCGACTCGCCTCCCTACCGTGTTAAATGTAGCACAGCTATGCTCAAATGGGAGGGAAAGCGGCCACATCAAAATGGCAAATTGGAGAGCAGATATATCTGGCGCATAAATTATCGCGAGGAAGCTACGGCTCAGTTGCAAATATTTCACCATTTGCTCCTCCAAATGACCGTTTCATTCATGAACCAATGTGACCGTCCGTCCGGCGCGGATAGCATATGGCAAAAGGGTTCCTACATTCCGTAGAACAAAATCTGTTGAATTATTGTACACAAATACGTCGAACGGAACTTCTAGATTTGGGTGTATTTGGGAGTTGCAATGATTGAAATAACAAGCAATAACAAGTATTTGGAATTGGGAGCTGCACTATTTAGGCAATAGTCAAGATAAATGATCGTGTCACTATCGTGTGATCGTGTAAGTGAAGTTTTCTGCTGAACTACAAGCAAGAATGATAAGATCTGTAGCTTTTCCATTTAGTAATCGATCAAAAGTGATCGTGAAAGAAACATCACAACTTTGCAAGCAGAGTAATAGCATTGATAAAGAAACATCAATAGTATACTTCATGATACAGTATATCCAATCTCTGAACCTCTAACATTAATGTAATAAAATAGACTAGATACATTTTACACACATTCACGATCGTAGGGGCCGACTTATGTGTGGGGAATACAGAGGAAATATTTTACCATAAAATTAATAATAAAATAATAACAAAATAATGATAATAATACTGAAATCTTGAAATTCTGCATTTCTTGAAGAATACTACTGTGACTAGTTTCATTATAACATACACTCTAAGTAGTCCAATGTGCGTTTGGGAAGAATTGGGTCGCTTGAGATGCGGTCAGATTAGGTTAGTGTTTTTGTGATAGGGGGAACGGTTTATGAATGTCATTTTAGATAACATTGTATCGGGCCAAATACGCGTACCGAAACCGCTGCAAAAACCTTCATACATTTTATTCAAAAGTTTGTCTATCAAGTTTCTATCAAAAGATAATTATACTTTAAAAACAACCACTTATCTGACAGCTTTTGATAACGTTAAATTTGGTAAATCATTTCAAAATTATAGCATTTTTTTTAATGCAGGTTAGTTTAACGCCAAAATAAAACCGCAAAACCACATGATTGCATATTTAGAAGAAAAAAAAAGAAACTCAGTACATGTCACATGTTGCTTTACCGACAGGAGTTCCTCCGTACTCTCACAGCCGCGCTGCGCGTATTATCTTCCAAATGTAATAACTTGTAAAGTGTCCTCGAGAGGATACCACGAAACACTTGTTCTCACGAACTCGACTCGCCTCCCTACAGTTCCAGGGTGTGATCATACGTGAAGTTCGGGAGAAAGGTATGATCGGTAAAAGCTCGTAAAACATAATCCACCGGGAGGTCCCGAACGACCGGCACCGTGGGCACCATACCTCGTCCGAATTTCCGTCGTAAGTTCAATTTGTTGAATCTAGATTAAGACCAGTCCCAGCGCACTCATTAGAGACCTTCGTGCTGCTGTGTGCAGCTTTGCGTGCTCACAATCTAATCGACGGCCTGAGGACGATGGGGAGTAACTAACGCGGCCGTTGTCAAATTGACCGTGCATCCTTGTGGAGTGGCTGAACAGCTGAACCACGGGGAGAAAATGTTACATCCATAAGCACTTTGAAATACATGCCATAATGTTAGGCGCGGAATTGTAATTCGTAAGTAAAGGGATTTGTGCAATACCTTATATAGTAGTGGCGATGCGGCAAACTTACGATTTTAAAGACATCCAACACAATATGCATTATTAATCGAAATCCTTTAATGTCGAACTCATAAAGAAGGTTCTATTCCTAAAATACTGTCTCGCGGTGCACCGAGCAAGAAAGGTTTTTTTTTTAATCCTCCCGCTTAGTATTCTTTCCCAACCCTGTGGCCCCGTTTTTATCTTGGTAAAACTTTTCCTTGTTCGAATGTCGACCCGTTTCACGGTTGATTTTCCCACCATGTGCACGGTATGAAGCCTCGGTGATGATTAAGTTTTTACACTTCCTGATGGACGGATGCACGGCCAGCTGGATGCAGTTTTATTCGCGTTATACGATCTTTACCACCTCCAACGCTGGCCTCGCCAGAATCAGTTGCCACTATCCCTTCCATTCCATTGCCCATTTCATATCGGAGCTTATGTAAAACTCCTGCGAGGAAAAACGAAAAAAGAATGCCAACACTGCCGTACCAGCTGGCGGGCTTACGCTTGAAATGAAGAGATTTTTATTGGAAGCGGAAAACGTGCGAATTTCACCAGCCGTTAGCGGACTTCCGCATAGCGTTGGCATCACCGTAATGGGTGCAGTTTTTTTGTTCTTTTTTTAACAAAACCTTTCAAAACGTATCCATCGACAAGAAAACATCCGACACACTGGGTGTGTAAGGGACAGAGGCTTCAACGATTCTTCAACTTCTCGTTTGTACATGTTCATTCAAGCGAGCATTTCTACAAAACATTATTTGTAGAGATTTTTTTTTACTTTCGCTTCTTACGCGATACAATTACGGCAGCAGTAGCAGCAGCAACAGTCGGCTGTAAGGAACGTGAGCGCCGGTTTCGCTCGAACATGCAGGCCACCTTGCATGGACTCCATACTCTACTTCATAAACTTGCACTTTTGCTGCGAAGCATCGCCTCACCGCCCGAGGAACTTCGTCCGGGAGTGGAAGCAAAACTTTACACTAAATCTTATTATTGCACTCCAGATAATCCGGGTGGATCCGCTGCGCTGGTGTCCTCCGGGACACGTAATATGCTAATCGTTTTCATTTCCTTGTGCCATTACATTTTCCACAGCTTTGCAGCGATGATGATAGAAGATGATAGTACTTTCATGGGAAAGTTTCTGCTGCTGCTGCTGCTGCTGCTGCGCCGTTGCCCGCAATCCGCAATACTTCGACTAATTCAATAGAATCGTGGCGTTAAATGTATGGACACCGTCCCACGATAGTGTACCGGTTTCGCGAAGAAGATTGCCGATTTCTGTGCCATTGTCTGGAGGTAGTTGGGCTATAAAATTTCAATAAACAACACCGCTTTGAACACGGGGTTGAAGATTCCTTTGCGTTTTTTTTGTTATTGCTGTGGCGTACAACTTGGGACAAGAATATGAATAATGAATCGAGCACAATAAGACACACTAAACAAATTAGCGACTGGTGGCAGGGAGTTTGTTAGTTTTGACTATTCCCTTCCGGATGTGTGGGATATCAAGATCAACCACGTCTTTTTCTTATCAGGCACACTAAGTTACAAATGATCCCGAAAAATTCATTATGCCATCTGACGTCATTCTGCTGGCGTGACTGAGTCGAATGCGCTAAAAACTAC
>KZ071377.1:159599-170120 GCA_002091845.1 Anopheles cracens | reverse complement strand
ATGAAAACCAACAAGGTTCGGAAGTTGGTGAAAATTTTCAGCGTCTACCTGACGAAGGACGGTCGCATTTCTATGGCGGGCGTGACGTCTAAGAACGTCGCCTACCTTGCGGAAGCCATCCACGCCGTTACGAAGTAAGCAATCCGATGGTTTTAACCAGTGAGCGAATTTTGTAATGCATTTAGAATGCATTTCTTCATCAATGGTCTAAAGTGCTTTAAACCATACCGATAAGGCAAACATAAAATGGAACCAGCATAAACAAAAAACGATACCCGATATGATTGAACGATGTATTTACGAAAAAAAAGCATTTTTGTAACTCTTTACCAACATATCGCACCAATGTTAGCGATTTAGTTTTCGCAGTGCGTAACAGTGCTTGAGCTGTGGGAGCATATACATATGCGTTCTTACTCCAGAAGATGCTGAGATAAGAAATAGCAACGCAGTGCTTTTGCTACAAGTCAATCAAATTGATGCATAGCATACGTTTTTGTTACAATTTTCTATACTATCGCAAGCTTTGGATATATTTCATTACGTTTTCTACAGTGTTCGACATCCTACGTATACATGCACGCCTTATGAAAAACCTTGATCATTATATTTGTATTGTAGTGAAAAAAGGACAAAGTGAAAGGTAAATTAGTAGTAGGTCCGGTGGTATTGTGTCAATGGTTTGATGAGCGATTGAGGATAGATGTATTTAAACCCAAATAGATGGCTGCAGGTAGCATAACGTCTAACGCAACACTGCCTTAAAAGCAATTGTTTGTTTTAGTTGTTGTAACCGGTTTCTTTTCAACGTCCGAAAAGCTGCTATAACGTGCTATGTGTTAAAAGTAAGAATGGGATGTAATGTCTAAACTAGATCTAAACTTGAACGAAAAACAATTTTATTGCAATCTCTCAACCATAGTTTCATTATGTTACGGTATACAATTGTGAGGTTTCTTGAAATTAACTGCAAACTTAAGTTTGTACCTAGTTTTAACTGTTTAACTAGTTCTGCGAGTTGGTCCAATGATCTTGTAACTTCTTGTATCTTCTCAACTTATACCCAACGTTTTTCAAGCATTTGCACATTGGCCTAATCATTCTTTAATTAATTGAATAATTACCGTGTGTCGTGTATCGTGAGTGACATCGAGGATTACCAAACATACCGAATTATGAACTAAATGTTTTATAAATTATCGCAATGACAATTGTGCAACAGGATAGCTTCATCGTAATTGATTGATGGCGGCCGAATAGCAACAATAACAATTAATTCTCGAGGGATGCAAGTTTATGTGTGGGAGCGTGAGTGTGGATGGGGAATTGGAGGGTCGTAATTAATAATGTACACGGACGTCATTATTTTTAGTGGCAATTCATCACTTTACGCCAAAACCCAAAACGGTAATGTTATCAGATTTCTTATTCGAACTTACGTGCATGATAATTAATATTGATGTTATTTAGTTCTAAACATTTGAAGTTTTACATTTATTACTTGTTTCGAGTTCTTTCAAATTACTGACATACGTAGTAAAACTATAACACTCTACCAGCCATGAGAAGTATGTACATTAGTAGTAGCGTATATATTATTGAAATTAGTTAGTTTGAACAGATGCATTTAGTTGCTGTTCAGATACGACTCCAACGTTGTATGTGGATGATTTCAAAGGCCACATACGAAATTGAAATGTCAAGAAAATGGAAGGTTGCATAAGGTTTCATATCAAGTTAAGATTAACATTGGCCAAAACCTTTCACGGCTCATAAGTTTTCATATACATTTTCAATATAAAATATTAAAGTCACAGTAAAAAGTAAAAAAGCAGGTACATAAACAAGAGATACGTGTCAATTTTTTGCATTCATGCTTACCTTTCAAAAGTAATGTAATGTATGTGTTGTTTTATGTTCCAAAACTACCAATTTGATCAATGTTCAACACGTATGATCGTATGATCTTCGAACAGTTTTATGATTTGGAATTTCGAATATTTGTAATGAGTTTCAGTTTTTTAGTTGAAATTAGAGACATGATTTGTTCATCGCATGAAATGGAAATAGCCCGACTAAGCCTGAATAAACTTACCTGAAAGGTTGTTCTTGTTCATTGTTGGCACAATAACCTCAAGTAGGGTTAGATCTGCCGTTGCTGGTATGACGGTCTAGTAAAGTTTCGAACTCACCAGCTGGTGATGTGTTAGACGAATGACCCATTTAATAATATTTAACAATAGTAAATTGATCTTCGGAAATCTGTTCATATTTAGAACATATTGGAACAACATAGAATGCTGGTTGAAGCAATTTATAGATCACGGTAGGCAAATATCAGAAAATGTATTCATCTATCTATCTTTTACCGTACTAAAGTCATGCTTAGGATTACACCTACAATAATGTTAAGCTTTTTCTGGAAGTTTGCTTCATTTTCCAAGCTGGTTGAATGTAATAATGAAACAGATGCATAGTTAAAGCCCGAAAACACGCGGGCCGACGATCATTTCCACGTATGTGTAGTTACACAACCGGTGCTTGTAAAAAAAAAAACACCGGGTAAAACGGCCAGGATGCACCCGCGGCTGCGGTGAGATCGTTGAAAGTGGAACAAAAACTTTTTGCCCATGTTTGCGCTGGAGTTGTAAACCGGTGGCTGAAAGGCATAGTCAACATTGTCAGTTGTCGGTTTTCTCCACTCACACTTGCCCGGGCTCTTCTGGGTGTGGCGTGTGTTGTGTGTTGGCCGGTCCCGGTCCCGCAACACACACCCACACACTCACACAATGTGGGAAAAATGTTCCCCGCGGCCATTATTCATCATTCCCGCGTACCACTTTTGGTCATTTCCAAACGATTAGTGTAAAGTCGTGTCGTACGCCAAATACTGCCGGATGCGCTTGGGCAAGCAACAAATTGTGCCCGGTATGCGCGGGTTGAATTCGCTTCCATTTGAATTTGTATTATAATTTGGGGGTTTATAAAAAAAAACTGAAGAAAGAAAAACTAGCATTAGCATTGGGGTGTGTGTCCACAGCTGCCGATGTGGTTATGTAGAATCTAGCATTTTTAAAACACCGGTCAAGGTTTCCTTAGCTACATGTTTATTTACATGATCCTTTACTACTGTGGGAAGCATACAAGATTCAATTTACAGAACACGCTCAAACTATATCGGTATTTACATTAACACAGTTGGTACGGTAAGTTACTATCTTCATCGCGTCGTACGAAAATGCTAATTTGGGTTAGGATATGTCGAAATTGATTTGCTAGGATTGAGGACAAACATATGAAATCACTGATATGATGTTATTACAATCGTTACTGATACTGGAACCGTTAGGTAGTGATGGGTGTATTCACGGTTGTGATATGTCGGAATGCGATTTTACTAAACATTGGCACACAGCTTTGCGACGGGTTGGTAGTAACTAAATGGAGTTGGTAGGTCGAAAACGTTACGGAGGAAGATGTCTTTCTATATGATTTACATGGCTTACTTGTTGCACCAGCACCACCACCTCACGGAGCCATCCAAAGAGCTTAATTTCAATTGAACTACCTAAAACCACGCGGCTGTGGGCGACCACCATGCGCCTCCATGGGTAGACCTGCCGAACGGTTTGTTCGGTTTGAAAGATACGATAGCGGCCACAACCGGAAGCCGGCCCCGGGAAAGATGCGTCCTAGTCGAACCAGATTGCCTACCCATCGTGTTTGCCATAGACTCTAGTACATTTACGTTAACATCAACTTTATAGTTTGTTTTTTTCCTTCTGCCCTTCAGTGCCGGCTTTATTTGCGTTTTTTCAATCGTTCCCTGCGTGCGCCACGATCATCAAAACGAAAGCAAACGAAGGGTGCTCCAGCACAGCTTGCAGCTTCAATATAACGATTGAATGGTTGTATTCTAACGGTCCAAATATTGGATAAATATATTTTGTAACGCGTTGGGCCTTCTTGCTCGGTCGGCGAACGAAATTTGTAAAAAAAAACCGGACATACCATCACAACACGCGGTAGAATCTACTGCAACATTCGCTGCGCTACTGTACTTGCCGCGAGGACGGGTAATTAAATCAGTGCGCGAGAGATTCTTACGTAAATTTGCTATTTTCATTCTCTGTTTACCTTACCAAACGAGCGCAACGGATCGTGAAGTTAAATATTTGTTTTAAATGTGAAACTTTTTTGGAAAATAATTATGCCCTATGCCGTTAGGAGTTATTTTTTACATAAAGATTCTAGTACGAGATAGATTTTGGCAAAATGACACTGTTGGTAAGAGGTGATGACAAATGTATTGACATTTATATAAGAAAAAGAATGTTTAAAATAAATCTAAAAGGAGTTAATTGTGCACTGTCACCACCACCACCACCACCACCGCTGCTGTACATCAGGGAGCCGCCGCCAACACCGTCCAAACCGCCGCTGTCGAGGGGATGCGAACCGGCGGGGCTGAGGTAGGATCCGCCCAGTGGAGTTCCAGTCGTGCTGCCGATGGCACCCGCGGTCCCGCTGCCCGCCAGCATGCCGCCCGGCGTGTAGTACGGACCTAATTTAATACTATCACCCGGTTGATTAACATTCGGGTGTAATTGATTCGTCGTCGGCCCTAATGTCTAGAGGTGATGACAAATGTATTGACATTTATATAAGAAAAAGAATGTTTAAAATAAATCTAAAAGGAGTTAATTGTGCACTGACAAAATGACTAATAAACCGGGATCCAGTTATCCAGTTATGAAAGTTATAACCTTAAATATTGTTTCATTGTAATGTTGTTAAAAATAACAAAACCACATGTTTGAATAGTTCCAACAGTCGCAACATACCATCTGATTTTCGTCATTTAGATTAAATTCTTGAATCCAAATCGAAGAGCCAAATTGAAAACCAAATTGAAGAGCTTTTACATATGATTTTTGTCGTAATGTTTTTTATAATAATAAAATAAAACATAAATATGTTGTAAGACAACTGAGGCATCATTTGCAGAAAAAAACCTAATTTAAGAGTGATAAAAACAGAACGAAATCGTTATGTGTCTATGTGATTACAACTTTAGAGTAAACAAAAGCGATTAATTGTATGCCTTAGGCATGAGCTATTGTTAAGTAAGAAGTCGTTTAAAATTTTTATTGGATTTTCATGTAAGAGACAAAAACTGGATTGGTTGGTTATGTTGCTGTATAGAAACAATAAAACACCTTTTTTGTTATTTATTTTGCAATGAGCTATCAGAAAAGATTATGAAACTGCAATATGTTTTCTCAAAGTTCGATTCGATTTTCGATTTTAGTACGTCTGATTTTTTTTCAAAATTTTTAAAATTTTTCCTCAAAATCAAATTGTATCGACTCGATGTATCGTATCGGAAAAGCAAAACGTATTGTTCGAAAAGCGACTTGTTTCAAATAAACAACGTGCCGGTCCTCGTTCAAAACAGACAGTAGGTTCATTCCATTTCAACCTGTTGCTAGGGTAACGCGATTGAAATCGGCAGTAGGTCATAAAAAATGCGCTCTTGGAAGCTCATACCAACCATCACAAATCCCGCCCGCCTCCGACTCCTCCGCTTCACATAGACTCCTTGAGAAAACTCGGTAACGGCGGTCTGTTGCGGTCGCCGATATTCGATCGCTGGAGCTAGACGCAGCTCTCGGGCACGCGAGTCGTCATTAGCATATTTTTGATGGTATGTACATTGATGTCATAATCGTTAGGATTAACTCCGGTGCCGGTGCCACCGTTCGGCAGAAGACTTGATTGATGATGGCCACCGACTAGTGTTTGACCGGCACCACCACCACCACCACCACCGCTGCTGTACATCAGGGAGCCGCCGCCAACACCGTCCAAACCGCCGCTGTCGAGGGGATGCGAACTGGCGGGGCTGAGGTAGGATCCGCCCAGTGGAGTTCCAGTCGTGCTGCCGATGGCACCCGCGGTCCCGCTGCCCGCCAGCATGCCACCCGGCGTGTAGTACGGACCTAATTTAATACTATCACCCGGTTGATTAACATTCGGGTGTAATTGATTCGTCGTCGGCCCTAATGTCGCGGCCGCGGACGGTATCAGGAGCTCCGACGGTCGTATGTCATGGTTCGGGTATCTGTCATACTGCGAATTGAGCGTGAAAGAGAGGGAGAGAGAGAGAGGGTGGGGTATTACGATTATTTAATTGATTTTTGATCTGGTAATTAATTTTCTGGTACGACAATAACAACGGCACGCGGTGCTCGCAACAATGGGGCCCTGGAGATCGGGAGTTCCAATCGCCGTACTCGAGGGAGTTTTCATAAGCACGCGACTTTGATTGTGCGAGGTGATCTTGTATTGTGCTTAGAATGTTCTAGGTAGTAAATAAACAAATGGTACATAAAACAACGAACGAACTACCAGAACCAGAGCGCCGATGACGTTCGGAAATCTCGTGTTGGGCGTGTCTTCCTCAAGCAAACCGGAACATGTAACAGCAATAACAATCAAACCGACGCTCTAAAGCATTACTTCCAAAAACATCGCTTCCTGTCGACGATCGTTTGTTAACAAGAGCCATTGGGACGTAAAAAAGCAGCGTCCGGTCCGGTAGAGTTGCGAACGAGAAAAGATAATTGACACCTAGTGACACCATCAGTCTTTGCCCGCTCGTTCCGTTTCCGAAAGCCTTCGCTTCTCGTGGATGGTTCGGTACGGGGTACTGTGGAGCAGCGTCTAATAGAAATTATTTGCCCGTAAAAAGACACAGGCTGGGCACCGTAAAAAGACGCCCGGCACCGTCCGGTTGATGAGGGTTGCCGAGGTTGGTGGCGCCTGGTGAGCTTTTGTCGATGATTTGGGCAATTGAAAGTCTGCTGATGGTGTTTACAGTTGTTTTCTTTTTTGCTTACGGATACGACAACAACAAATTCGCCACCCAGCGTGCGTCCCCTGTTCGCCCGCTGTTGGTTTCTTGTGTTGCTCGTGTCGTGAGCGCCGGCGGAGAGCACACCAGCAGCGAGAGCCCTTCATTTCACTGGGGGCCTGTGTTGCGTTCGGTCTAACGTGCGCTGTTATCGACAACGGCTATGCCTTCTTCGGCGATGCTTGGTGTTGTGGACATAACCTCAGCATGTACAGCATCGATACACGAACACTTCCCGTCCCACTGCTGAATGGCATTCCTCATGGCGAGTCCGCACATAACGTCTTTGCCGCTCGAAATGGTTCGAATGAGCTGGTTTCAGCATGCGTCGCAGGGAACCCGCCGGATGTGGGTGCGGAAACGAATTTTAGCAATGTATTATTAATACATGAAATCGAGACGGCATGCAAAGCACTGCACAGCAAGACACTTTTATCGGTTTGTCAGCAAGCTAGTAGAGACATCACTACTCTCGTCTGGAAGATGGATGGTGCTGCTGGAGCTGCCGTGTTGTCGGGGAGAAAATGTTGCTCTGCCGAAGGATGAACCTTTAAAATTCTCGCCATACCGGCAGGGCTTCATTCCGACGGTTTCCGACGATGCTTTATTGTTCGATGGACTGGCTGATTCCCGTAACGCAGACTCGCTACGAATGATGCGGGCCTTCGAAGAGGGCCCGGCTGCTTTTACGTGCACTTCAAATATTGATAGATATTGAAATGGATTGCCGGAATGGCAATGGAACGGCGTTGTCGGTTGGATAGATATTGGGGATGATGATCACGTGTCCATGCCTATTAGGGCGACGGTTCGATTCTCGAAACAAAAGGCGAGTTCTTAAACGAACGTGTTTGTTATTGATTTTCGTTTTAATATTTTTGTTGTAATGGAAGTATATATTGTCACTCGCCATAAACCGCATTGTTGAATGTTTTATACGTCTTATTTACAGTGTCAAAATCGTTAAGGAAATGCAAAAACGAGCTTATAACACTACGATGTTTTTTATTTTGTTTTCTTCTTCTTTGAATTATATTTCTTGCATAAAACGCTTTCGTTTGGTCAAGTTTGTCCTCAACATTGTAGGTTCAGTAAGCCTGTACTTTTACAACGGTAAAATAAAACCAGGGGTCAAAATTAATACTTATACATTTTATTCATAGCTTTTTTTCTTTTTTCCCCAGGAATATCTGCAATGATTTATATATTCCCGAACGTGCAGAAATTTTAAGATGGGTTTTCTGCTGTTTTTTTTTGTTTCCCCCTTTGTTGGTGGCGCATATTGCTGTACGCCTGGCGCAGTCCGGCAGGCAGTTAGCGCCAGCGCCAGTCCTTCCGGTTTGTTGTTTTCGGCTTACGATTGCTGTTCCTTACGGTGGAGGCGCCCGGTCGTTGGTACGAAAATTTCCAACAAACCATAATCTGCTGGTGGAAGTAGTACAACGAACTATAGAATCTGCGGATAAGCGGCGTACGAGAGTTGAAAAAAAAAGAAATTTACGACGGGAAAAATAACGGCAACCGACACACAAGCCCGTGACGGCGAGAAAAAGCTCTAAAAGACAGCGAACGGGCGTGAAAGTGATAGGAAGAGCATCTACTAGCTGTTCCTTCCTCCGGTGCTGGATGGCAGGGCTGCTGCTGCTGCTGCTGGTGCTAATGGCTAGCGAAACAATGCCGAAATGGCTAAATTACGAGCGCACAGCGCGACGAACGCTTTGACGGCGGATTTTAATTGCATTTAATCTAATTTTCACCCCAACACCTTGTCGGCTTCCGTGGGTGGGGGACCTGGGGTTTGCTTGCTCCACGATGGATAACGCTGCAGCGGACGTCGTTTCGTCAGAATTTCGTTCCGCGTTGGGGCGGGTTCCACGCTCGATTGAGAGCTGCGAGTGTTGCGAGGAAACGTGTCTAGGTGCCGTGCCGCTCGCTAGACGTCGCTGGGATTGAGAAAGTTTACCTCGCCCAAACAACGTCGTGCGGGACGGGTGATCTGCGCACGGGTGCCACAGGATGCAGCTACTTGCTGCGAGCCATTACTCGCTGGCAAACCGGCAAACCGGGCGAGGTGCATTGTACGGAAAGATGAAAAATTGTTTCTCATCCAATTAAGACCGAACGGCTCGTTACAAACTCGCGCAGCGAACCGGCGCGCCCTCGGCGTCGGGTGGGCAGGGAACACGAAAACACCGTCACTAATTCTCGATCGTTGGCGATGTTCTTGGTTCCGGGAGTTGCCGTTGCCGATCCACCCACGTCCCACACGGCAGGGCGGGCGGGTTCGCGTCCCTTCGCGGGGTGATGCTCCGTTGTTGCGCAACGTGGGGAGATATGCAGCGTGGCGCACCCGGCATGAATGATCCGTTGGTCCGGAAAGGTGCAATAATGGCAACGATTCCCGCTCTCGCCCAATTGCCATTCAGCGCGAGTGCATTATCCCCCGGTGCAACTAACGAACTGAATGCAGCAGTTGTTTTTTTTTCCTTCCGAAAACCCACACCACCGATTTCCAGGTGGAAGTGGGTGGAGCAGGAAATTTGCTTTTTTTGTTGCGATAGAATGGCGTTTTTTTTGTTCATCGTTTAGAGATCGTTACTTCTGATTGAGCGTTTAGCTGGCACAATATAGGAGACGCTTGGAGCAATTTAAATGTAGCATTAATTGAAATGATTTGTATGGATTTGTTTGGGATGTGTATGGGTGTGCAGCGTTAAAAGCGTTCTAAAATATGAATGGTCTGCTATTGTGTGTCGCAAAACAAAGCGGGAGATAAGTGTACAACTACGTTCAAAGTGGATATCGTACTCTATCGCAATGATTTTGTTTCATCCGTATCGATTAACTATAACAGAGCAGATTGGGGTTAGTATTCGTGTCTTTTTTTTTAGAATCGACTCAGTCAATCGATTCTGAATAATTGTGAATATTTTTGTTTTGGATTACTTTAACTTCTTCATTTTCTGGCATGTCTAGTTCTGCTATTTCTGATCTTTTTTTAACTTTAGCACGGTCCGATGGTTTAACTATTAATGTGTAAGTATTTGTGTGTGTTTCCCAATAAGAAGTAAGTATCCGGATATTGCAATGAATTTGTAAAAACCAGATTCTGCTATATTCATGTAAAGCATTGTAACAATTTCGCTTAGTGACTGGTGCTTTTAAAATAACAGCAATGACTAAAAATGATAAATAAAGGACTTAATCAATCACTATCCACACTTTAAAAAATATAGCGACTAGCGTCTTCACAGAGAACGGTCTTTTGACATATTTTTCAGTTTATTTTGAAAATGTAAATAATATTGTCACATTTTATCGCACTCAAGGCACTGCTCTTTAACTTTCTTTTATTGCATTTTTTACTCAATTATAATTGATTTTTTCATCGTGAAATCTCTATCCTATTTATATGTGTTACTTCTGTATACTCAAAGCATGTAGAAACTTATATGCAAAAGATATTAAAGCCAAAATTGTAATATTAAAATATTCGTTTCTACAACTATTTGAATCTAAAGTCCAAAGATTTGAATCAATTTCGTTGTTGATGATCAACAAGAGATGCTGTATTCTAAACTCTTCTCCATTTGGTGGAAACAAAT
>KZ071377.1:147157-159589 GCA_002091845.1 Anopheles cracens | reverse complement strand
TTAACATTATATTAGCATATAGTTTTGTCAGGATGTAGTTTATTGGAACGACTTGTTGTAAATTTACAACACTAACACAGGAAAAAAGGGCATGATATAAGGAGTAGGTAAACGATATAGATAAAAAGGGAATCATCTGGAAGTCATTGATTCCAGTGACATGCTGCTATTTTTGTAACCAGCCAAGAGTTGAAAAGTTCAGCAAATTGCCATTTTCAAGCTCAAGCGTGAGGAATGTTTGGCCAAAATCTTCAATCCACCCGCATTCAGCCCCCAAAGACACACGTATGATTGAAAGATACGCCACAGACTCGCATATCGCTCGCACCGCATCGAGTCGAACCGTTTGCGTATCGGTTTTCCCCACGGTCGTTCCGTCGTTTTCTTCAAATAAGTGAAAACCATTTTCCACGTCTCCGAGCTGATGCCCAATGGAAGACGATTTCTCGAGAGCCAGGATGAAGGAGCGGCACGGCGGGCAGTACTTTTGTAGTCGACATATTACACGGGCTGATAGTACCCATGCGGAGTGGGAACACAATCACTCAGGGTTGTCCTTTGTTCGGGCTCGGGTTTCGTGTTTTTCCGAGTGTGCCTTTTTTCCTCTCCCATTTCCTCGAGACCCTCGAGGCGTGGGTGATTCGAAGATGTGAAAAACAAGATAGGAACTGACACAATCACACGAAATTTAGCACCTTGCGAAGGTGAGCGGGTTCTGGTATGAGTGTGTGTGTGAGCGTGAAGCGTATGAGTGTGAAAAAACCCAGTAGCTCCAGTTTCCGTTCCGCTTCAGACGCTTTCGGTTGAAAATATATCGTTGGAATCACTGTTTGATGTTTTACATACGATCCTATTGTTTGAGCGTATCTTGCAGCGCTACGAAACGAAAGCAGGTACGATGTATTGCGCGCGATCTGCGTAAAATGATAAGTTTCATGCTTATGTCTGTTTCGACATGAGCGTTGATATAGACATTCTCTAATAAAATTGAAGACTTATAAGAAACTTTATTTTTTTACGTATACTTTAAAAACGTTGAGTAATTTATGATGTCTTAAAAGCGGTTTTTAATTGTAAGTATCCTAATTCGTATATTAGGAATAGCTAGACTATGCAACATTTAAAGTGTTACTAATTCAGAATGTAACGCAGCTGAAAATAGCTCCCGATGCTGCTTCTCGCTAAGTGCAGTGAAAAGCTCCCAGTGAAGAAATGTATTGTGGTCCCATTCACCGAGGCTGTGGTTGCCGCGCGATTCCATTCTGAAGTACCGAAATCCCTGACTGCAGCACCGACTTCCAGTCCCAGCGACCGATAATGCATCCTATGTGAAAATATTGTTCACTTACCTTGGCGAGCGTATCCTGTTTACTGTTGCCTTGCTTTGAATTACTAACTAAGTCATTACTGACGTTGGTGATGGTGGTGGAGGTGGCAGTCGCTTTGATGTAGTACACTCGGACGAAGATAACGAAACATAGCACCAGCAGCGTCAGCAACACTCCGAACAGGATCGGCGAGATACTATCAAGCGAGTTGCTCGTTAGCACTGTGTCCGGGGCGGGGTAGATGTGTGTCGAGCGTTGCGAGGGAGGGGCAACGCGTGGCAAGAAAGAATGCAAAACAGGGAGACACGTGTGAGCGTGGCAAATCACTGCCGGCACCGAGGCCTCGCGGGTGAGCTGCTTACCTGCGCGGTTTTCGACGCTGCTCTCGAGATAGAAGTCCTTCACCACTATCCCCTGGCTGCGGCCCTTTTGATTGACGGCGTAGATGACGGCCTTCAGCGGGTTGTCGTCGCCGACGTCGTCGTACGCACCGTAATGAATCAGGTTCTCGAGCGACTCCACCAGAAAGTACGGCTCGTCCGGGTTGGTTACGTTGTACCTGTGCGAGCGGCGAGAAAGGATAACGGTGAAACCGGATGGCGCCAGTTCGCGCACCCACCCACCGGACGTATCGGTTGACAAGGTGGCGTTTGCGCTCGCTTTAATGACACTCGGGCGATTATCGAACTGCGAGAGAGGGAAAGCGGTATAGGGTTTCCTTTCCTTTGAACATTTGTCGGTCGAACGTGATTTCCGTGTTACAGGTCGAAAAACATGCAGCAAAAGGGGTGGTGGGGCGGTGGGTGGTGGGCGAGTGAGGAGATAATGATGGAGTGTTTCCTATTGTTGGCAGCTGGCAAGTAATGCAACACCCGGATGAAGTACGATGCAGCGAAACGTTACACTGAAAGTGGAAGTGATTTGTTTGCGCTGGTGCGCGCTCGTGTGTGTGTGTGTGTGTTCCTGCCTTCGTGTGTCGACGAGCAGGAACCATTCAGGAGCGGAAGTGACGTTCGATCGGAAGGCGCGACACTATCGAGAGGATTGATTGTCAAACACATCGAGTAGGTCGAATTGCACTTCAAACACACTCTCCGTCAGACAATTCGATTGCATAGTGAGAGGATTGATTGTCAAACACATCGAGTAGGTCGAATTGCACTTCAAACACACTCTCCGTCAGACAATTCGATTGCATAGTACGTGCTCGAGTCAGCTGCACACAATGTGCAGCCCCCACCTTCGTTGCAGGACAATTGTGGGGCTCTGCCACCTCGGCCTACTTACCGCACACGGCCCGTCCGGCTGGAAATCACTTCGAGAATGAAAATTTGCGGTAAACCTCCGTCGTACCCGGGCAGACACTGCACTTCAACCGAATGCTGCGTTTGATTGTTTATCGAGCAGTTTTTCACCGTCGATGGTAGCCCTGCGCCAGGCGATAAGGCGGCGATGGGATGGAAGGGAGTGTGTGTAAGAAATGAGTCAACATTAGTGAAAATTCGTTTATTTGCACGGCATGCGGCTCTATCGCAAGCAACAGGGCGCGGGCGCACGACCTTACCTGCCAGCACGACCTGGAAGAAACAGGGCCAATCCTGCGTTCCGACCTCATTCTGGCCCCAGCACGTGAGCGTCCCGTAGTCCTGATCGCTGACCGGTATGTAGTTGAGCAGACTGACGGACCCGTTCTTCACGAAGCGCTCCTTGCCGATCTTGAGTGTTTCGCCGGAATTGTTAAACTTCCAGTTGAACTGCCGGGGCGGCGGATCGGCATGGACCTCGCACGGTATCTGCAGGGACTCGCTGCGGAATGCACCGACGATGATGATCCGATCGGTGGCACACACGGGCGCATCTGTGGGTGAGCGTGGCGAGAACTGTAGTAATGTTGGTGTCGGGCAAGGGTTGAGGTTAAATTGAAAAGATTTCCGGGGGTCTGTATGCTCGGAGTAAATGCAACGCGTTTAACAGGATCAGTTGAATGAGGCTACGATTGGAACCGACTGCTTCGTTGTGCTATGCATCATTGATTCTAATGCAAATACGATGCACATATTTCATAGTTTTGTATTCATTAAAAAAAACTCAGAACGTGATTAATTTCCAGCATAAAACTTCTGTAATACTGTATTTGAATTATTAATCTAATCTTTTTATTTTGAAATAATTGAAATATTAATTTTTTATTTTGAATTTGTTTG
The DNA here is from genome assembly GCA_002091845.1 of Anopheles cracens. Lineage (NCBI taxonomy): Eukaryota > Metazoa > Arthropoda > Insecta > Diptera > Culicidae > Anopheles > Anopheles cracens. The sequence continues at coordinate 156,057 of KZ071377.1, read as the reverse complement.
AAATTTGAATTTGAAATTTTGAAAAATTTAATACTTGAAATATTATTTTTTGAAATATTAATCTTTTTATTTTATTTCCTCATTCTCAGCTTAAAATCAAACAGAAGTCATATGTTTGTATTATTTGAATTACCTCAACAGATATAATGCTTTGTTTTCATTATTGATTGCGATCATTAACATTTAATTATCATTTTATGAAGGCACGATATTCAAGTTTTAAATCATGAAAATGTTCTTGAAATTCGCTGAAATCTAAAATATTGTAAATATCTATACTAAGGCGTTATTCATTCCAGATTGCAATAAAATTACGATACATTGTTTGTTTGTTTGTTTGTTTAGTTTTTCATCACGGCCAGGCCGTATTAACCCCTTGTGGGGAAGTAAAGTTACGATACAACTTAAGCAAGATTATTGCGCGTTTTGTGAAGTTTTATTCAAAAAACGTAACCGAACCGTACATAATGTAGCCTTAGTGTCGTTAATAAATTGCGTTTATTATGTTGTGTGTTGTGTGTGTTGTGTAAATTGTGTTTTATTGCTAAAAAGTTTTTTTTTTTGTCAGAGTACTGTTTAGAATTTTAATTTTGAGTTTCATGAAGCTTCCAAAATGCAATACTATGTATTTATATTGAATAACGCAGCACATAATAGGCATGAGATAAAATCTCGGTTTCTAAATTGAACAAATACTTGGAGTAGAAAAAACTTCAATGTTGCTAAATTGAAAGAACCTAATTTTAAATATCATTTTATTGCAAAAACCCTTGAAAACATATTTTTTATAACATTAAATAATTGAGATTTTACCTTTAGTTTATTGTTTGTATTATCTTGGTTATCTTTTTAGACATCACAAGGACTTGACATTTTGACTTTTTTGTTTGTTTTAACCTTGAAGCTAGAAGAAGAATAGAAGAATGTATATTCTTCTATTGAGAACTGTTCATTTAGTTCCAGAAAAAGCTATAGATATTTTATAAATCTGTTAGATTTATAAGTTATTTGGAAATAGAATTTAATAAATCTAAGAGAAGTCTATACAGTAGAATATAAACAAGATGCTGCTGGAAACTACTGCAGAATAAGATTTAGACTACTCGAATACTGTACCAAAAGGACTATGACAAAAAAAAACAGTGGCACACCGACAGGTTCGACGCACTCTTTTCTTTTCTTATCAACGGGCTCCCAATATTATAGAAAATGTCGTGAATGTATTTCACAATATCAGTAAAGATTTTAAATAAGTTTGCAATAAGGACCCAACATGCTCATCGATAGATGCTTTGTTGCTGAACCATTAGCTGATTTTAATTTATATACGTATCACGCATGCTACGAGCTACAGCCAATACTTTACTCTGTTCGGCGGTGTAAACCCTTCTGTGTTGTGCCACCATGAAACAACATACTTACATTTGACCCGCAGCGCCAGCTGATTACTGACCGTTTCACCTTCGGCGTTGATTGCACTGCACGAGTAATTTCCGGACGAGTTGCGGGTGACCTTTTGCAGCACCAGACTTTGATTGGATCGTATCACGCGGGCGGAAGCGTTGTGTGTTATCATGATACCCTGCAAGCAGCGAGCAGCCGGAAGATAAATCGTATGCTTAAGGCCAAACGCTCGAGCGATTGGAATATTTTTCTTTTGGGAAGAAAAGGTGTTTCGGTACAGGCTAAAAATCTCATTCAACATTATTGATTGAGCGTGTCGAAACCGTGCAAAAGTAGTATGGCCGACGGCATTGGTGAGTAGCCAGTGTAATTTTCTCCACGGAGGATTCGCCTGGACGTGACACTCGAAGTAAACATCGTCCCCTTCCTTGATGTCGTCCGCCGATAGCGTAGAGCCGAGCCGCAGCGACACAATCGGAGGATCTGAACTCGTAAGATTCGAGGTATCGCATGCATCGTTCGAGAACGGGAGAACGGGAGAGAGAGAGTTTGTGGTGTTAGTCTCCTCGGAGGTTAGTGGCAGGACGTGGCAAGACGCAAATGTGGTTTCCCGAGACCCACGGCGGCCACAGGGCACCAGGACGGCGACACAAGATGGTACAAATGAAAAATAAAAATCCGAAAACGTACGAGCGCAACATCGGACCATTGTGTCGTTTCACAACGGTCAAAGTCGGTGTTTCCGGCAGGCTAAAAATCTCATTCAACATTATTGATTGAGCGTGTCGAAACCGTGCAAAAGTAGTATGGCCGACGGCATTGGTGAGAGCATTGGTATTCACTCGCTGGGAAGGTGTGTGTGTGTGTGTGTGTGTGTCTGTGTGCGCGTGGTGTGGTTTTGGTTTCGATTGCGCTCCACCGGATGCTCGGTGGGATTGAAACGTCTTTTACGACCTTGCATCCCTGGGGGAGTTCCGATCAGTGGAATTGGCACAATACAACACGCGTCACACGAGCGTTCCTCCAGTTTAACGGAACAATTCTCCGTCATCATAAAAAAAAAACATTGGGAAAGAATGAATACTCTATAATATGAACTATGTCTCACTGACTAATAAACTATACCTTATTTTGTTTGAACTGCACTATACGAGTTTTTAAATACTATAAGAAACTACACTCACTTACGGGTGTTGGATCAGCAATAGCTATACATGATTTGAAAGGTTATGTCTACAGCACTATGATATAAAAAATTGTAACCAAAACATACTTCCAAAAAATGGTCGGAGGAAAACAAAAAATCCTCCATCCGTTTGTCCGTTTCGTCTGGTTTCCCGTGGAAAAGTTTTCCGTGTCTACGGGGGCTGTGCAGCAAGTGGTACGGCATTTGTTTCCCCCACGAAACCATCTGGTTCATCTTTCGGTTTGCAGCATGTAATGGTTTGCAAGTTGCGAGAGAGGGGCGAACGAATGGACCGGAAAATCGAATATTTAAAGTGCACCAGTGCAGTGCTGCTGTGCCAGCACGTCGCACGGAGCATGTGTGCGATGCTGCTCTCGGGATTGTTTCCCGGATATCGATTCCCGAAACGACATGGGTGACGATGAGACACAAGATTAACGGGCCATTTGGGTAGTAAGTAAAACAGTAGTTCGAAAGTGGATCTAGCCGGCTGGAGATGACAGCCAGTTGGGCTCTAGACGACGGAAGGCTTTACACGGCAAGGTGCTAATCGAGTTTAGGGATGTGTTTTACAAATTTCAAAAGCGAGCAATGTATCTGCATTAATTGTTTCTATTATGACTCAAATGGTAAGTGTGTTGTATTGTAGGGTGTCTCATCATTTAATTTTATTTAAATTTATTTTATATTTTTTAACGATTTTTTACCGTTAAACTGTTCACTGTTTAATTTATCTTGTTCTCTTCTCTTTTCAAATTTTAAAATATGGTCGGTATTTTAAAATAGTTAACAAAAAAGAACAAACAAGATTTTTTTAAACTATAACTTTCCTCTTTTTTCCTAGTGCCTTCAAAGCAATAATGGAAAATGATGGTGGACAAAATAAGTTTTGAAAGATTATTTCCTAAACAATCAAAAGAAGGCAGTTTTTTTAGAATTTTAAACATTTTAATACACAAAATTTAAGGTACAAAAACATTGCGTAATTGAAAAACAATTGCAGAAAATGTAGCACAAAAACAAAATCAAATAAAATTTAATAAATTATAAATAAAAAGGGTCGAAAAGATTTTAATAGACCACTGTATAAGTATGTACAAAAGCATATTGACAAAACAGTTGTTTCGCAACTCTTCTATGTTATTTGCTGTTTTCAATCGATTCACGGTTAATTTAATGCAGCTCTCAGTAGCGCAAACGAAACGAAAAGTGAAAATAAATATAAAAAATCTGTTAAATTTGGAAAAGTGTTAGCAACATTAAGGATAGTTTAACGGAACAATTCTCCGTCATCATAAAAAAAAATCGATCGTCTCGCACGTAAGAGGTTCGTTTGAAATGGTGGTGTGCTTATCGATTCTGGCTAACCAGTCGCCGGGGCTCCTTTTGCCAGCAACGCCAGAAAGGAGGATGAAAAATTCAGCACTCTGCACTAATATCATAAATAAAATCTTGCATTTGGGTTAATCGATTGGATTTGGTGCTAAGCTTGTCGTGCACGGACGCGATGTGCACGGGATGGTACGAGCCGGGAACGTTTTACGTTGCACGCCGCCCATCTTAGCCACATACTGTATCCTATCTTCTTTAATTTAGTCTCCAATTTAGAGTACCGAAGCTGGGAAAATTCCGAATTAAACGAACTGAAACTTAACATTTACTCTAACAAACAAACAAAAATCGCGTTTCATCACTATGTATTATTCAATTGTGAAAATATGTCCCCTGCAAGAGACGGATCTAATTACTGGTAGATTCGTCAGTAAAGTTCATGATTGTACGAACCCTTCAGTGCATTAGAGTAAACTAGACTTTATGTTACAAATATTACAATTTGTTGTTTAGTTGTTTACTAACTTGTATTAATTTTAATTTTTATTGATAAATGCGCGGTTGCGTGTGTCTGTGTGTGCGTGTGAAGCGAGTGTGGTCCATCCTGCCGTGGTCGTGGGTCTCTTGGACCGTTTCTCGATGTCACATCCCTGGGTGACCTCAATTTTCCACTCTCCCCCTGCCCGTTACCCGGGATCACTTTGCTTAACAATAGCGTGACGCAGAAGAGATAAATCATTCGGGTTAATCTTTTTTTATTCCTGCACCCTGTTCCCACCCCTGTCGGGGCCGGCCAATCGATAAACCAGAATTTCATTGGTTTTCCCCGATGGAACTTGGACAACCGGTTCACACACTGAAACCAACACACCAACACACGGAAAGCCGGGTACGTGCTGGCTCGGTGAAAGTTCTTGAGACAGTTTTCGGCGGATGGCCGTTTTGCTTGGGGTGGCGTACTTCTCCGTTCGCGCCGTCCTTTCCGTCCTTTTTAGGGGCGAAACCGAGTGAACGGTCGAGGTTACCGCGTTGCGTGGGTGCAGTGGGATGGGGGTCGACTGAATATAATGCTATTAACTCGTTTGAAAGCCGTTTGCTTTCAGTAAGGCGAAAAATTTGTAACTCTATTGTAATCAAGATATTAAGTAGATTACGGATCTATTTTTCTCCGGGAAATGTTCCTGGACCTACGATCCTTTGTGCTGCGTTAAAAAATCAGTTTAAAATATGCCTACATTATTTAAGGACATTCAAAAGTTATTGTATTTTTATCGAATATCGAAAAAAAAATCGTAATAGATCGTATATTCAAATTTTCGTTTTATTATAAAAAAGCAAGTGGTCGTATAGTCATGTCACGGAGTGTACAACTATTCGAACTGCATGCACTATAAAAAAATAAAAGGATAACACGTTAACAAAATTTATTCACATAACTTAATTGTGTTAAACGCTCCCGATTGCTACAATTTCATCCATCCCCTGCTGTACTAATGCTGGCAGAATGCCTCGACGCGCGAAATTAGGCAGATTAAAAATAGTTTTGCCTCGTTCATTATTCACCGACCGAAATTCATTCATTATTTCATTACGCCAGAGGTGAGCGTTTGCCAGCGGATAATGCACGCGGAAGTTTGATACGAAAACCGTGTACACCGGTCGGCAGTAATTGTGTGGCAAAGTGTCCGCGCGATGCGCGCACGTGGCACGGGCGCGGTTGTGCTTAATCGAAAAAGCTTGCAGAAAATTTTAACGGAAAAGTTTTTAATTATACTCCCGGAGCGGTAGAGTAGAAACCTCCATTTGGAGGCCGTTTTAGCCGTCGAGTGTTTGTCACTGCGCTCTAGTGCGCTGCGTGCGTTGAGGGGGCTTTCGAATGGAATGCGCGTAATAGTGGTTCAGATAAATTAGTTACAGCGAGTGGCTGAGGAAGCCAGGACGGTGGTGGAAATTCAACGGCCGAACGCTATTTGCCAACGCCTCGGCAGCCCGGCACGAATTCAGTCCCCCACCCCTGGGAAGAGCATCCTGCAGAAGACGGTTGTCGTGCCGTTCCGCGGTACGATTCGTCTGTTGGAAAATTTTGAAACTTCCCCAAATCTTGGTCACACCATCTTCGGATTCGCGGGGTTAGTACGTTTCGGTTGCGGTTGAGCTGTGCGTACAACGATAAAGTTTTATCAAACATACCGAATCAAAAACCGCAATTAACTCGACAATAAAAAGCCGAATTGTATTTTCTTCCCACGCCAGGATGTGTTCCCTTTTCCGCTCTCGCAGGATGCGTTTGTGGGAGTACCGTAACGTTCCGGCAGACAGCGTGTTTCTCAGCTGCGTCGGTTCGACGTTTGAAAATGATTCAAAAAACCGATGGTTCCCATTGCACGACGACCCGCACCGAAGATGCGATGAGGTTCCACGATGGAACGGATGGAAACATTTCCGCGTTGCGGCCGTGCCGCCCATACCTCGCCACATCTTAGGCCAGCGGAAAAGTTGCGACCCACGAGAAGCGACCGCGAAACGGGCGAGCAGCAACCTTCCCGTGCTGGAGACGGCGCACTATAAACGCGCGAATACTTTTTTACGATTGTTGATTTGAATTTAATTTTAATTAATTTCTTCGCTTCCACGCTTTGATGCGCACGCCAGGGAGCTTTTATGGGTTCGCTTCACGGTGCGCTTTTTCACCACAGGGCCGGAAATCGTTCGTCGTCGACCTCACGAGCACCAGGGCGGAGGCAGTGAAGTTTTGAATTTATTCTGCCCACAGAAATTCGAAGTTCTGTAAACTTGCCGCGAACCATCGCACCGACACTGGTTCCCTTGCTGCTGTGTCCCCGTGCCTGTCTGGGAGGGGTTATCTTCATTCGTCGGGTGCGTTTTGTGTGTGTTTTACTCACAGACAACTTCAATCTTCCAGGATGTTTCCAGAAACAGTCCGGTTACGTTCGGGTTCTCGGCGCGGCACGTTATCTGCTTGCCGTCGTCCTCGGTCGTCGGCACGAAGCTAAGCTCCGAGCGGGTGGTGTTGTTGAGAATTTCCTCCTGTAGGTTGTGTGTGTGTGTGCGCGAAGTAAAAGTGAGGGTGAGAAATGGCAAAAACGGATACCATGAAATATGGGACATTTGATCGAGAACAGGCAGTATGGGGAAATAATATGAAAATGGACAATTCCCCTAACCAGCCGAGGGTCCGTCCCGAACGGTTAAACGGACGTTAAACGATTTTGGTTACGGTCAAGTTAAGCTCTTTCGTCGAGAAAAATGCTCAAATAGGATAGAACACATGAAATGTTAGAAGATGATAAGTTACCGCTAGAAAGATTTCACAGAGCTTCACCAGAATATAATTGGATGTTGATATTACATATAATGCGTAGTCCCTAGAAAATTCCCTAGTCCCTAGGAAATTAAACTAAAACTAGTAATGTCCTGATCAAAGCGTTTTAGATTCAAACAAAAAAAAACACTTTGAGAATACACAAAGACTTTAAGAGGAGCTTTATCAATCCATAAAACTATAAAAAATGGAATCAATCATTGAACTCGAGCAAATAGGACTCTTTTTAAATAAATTACGTCGTCCGTGATATGTTTGATCATAACGTATCCTTTGCAAGTTTCCGTTTCCGTTCCCGTCTTTTGTCTTCCACTTTCTAATGTTGTTCTTTTGTGGTTAGTTTTTAAGTTCGTGTTTAGTTTTAAGTTGCGTGTTTTTCTTGACTTTGTTAAGCCCTTGAGGCGAACAATTGTAAATAAACATAATAACGTCTATACTAATAATAATTATTATTATCTTTATTTTAGGACCAATAGATTATAGAAGATTACAGATCATATAGCACTCTCAAATCGAAATCTATTTTGCTCTTCTGTAGGTAATCTTAAATGCATGCTTTGAAAAAAAAAATCATTCTTATTGAATGCTTGCCCTAGTTTTACTCGGTAGTAGACTTTTTTCTTATCGACTGCTTGGTGTTTTGCGTAGAAACTCCAACTGCAATTCTGGCGGCACTTTGACGAAAGTATTGAACGTTTTAGCATTTCTTTTATTTATTCGACACGATTTGTATCGCTACAATGATTTAGTAGGGAAATAAGAAGGGTTTAGGATATGCAATAAATTTCAGGGAAATTGTATTTTATTTTTTCTGTAGTTTACTGTGTACAGTTGCTTTAAAGGTGCGTTAGTTTTAAAAAGGCAATATTCTTTATGTATTTTGTTCATGCTATTCATATCATATAGCATTCAATAAATACTGAAACGAAATACTTTGACATTTTCCTAATAACGAGATATTTAAACTGAGTATTTTTATTTGACGAATGGTAATGGCAAAGGTTCTACTTCTCGACTTTATCGTAAACTTTAAAAATTACGCTGCAACTTGCGCAATACGAGTGCCACTTTTTTGCATTAGCTGCTAAAGTAGATAATGCAAACTAATTGGCCATACGATTTGGGTACACTTGGACGAGTTTCTTTAAAAAATGATAAAAACTGCACCACGTCACCTCCGACTACATTAAAGTCTCAAATTATACCGAAAAAAAACTAAACATTCGTAAGAAAAGCGACGGTTTTGCATTGCCACTGCCACCATTGCACCAGCCACAGGAACTTCCATTGTCCGGTTAAGCTCCCTGTGGAATGGTACGGCTGCTTATTTATAGATGCATCCTATCTTTACGAGGCTCGTGCGAAGCGAAGACTTCACCATGACGATGTCCATCCCACCTGGACCCGATCGTTGCGGTTCAGTTGGAACTGGAGCTGTCGTATTTCAGGAGCTTTTGTTGTATCAGGCCCCTGCCCGAACGGATTCTGGTGGTGGTATCGAGACAATCTGTGTGCTGGTAGGATGCTGCATGCAGTGCTCCATAGTTTACGGATGTACGTCCATTTTCATAAATTCAATAAAACATTCTACGAAACAGAGAGAGCATCTATTCGGTTGCCCCTTTCTCATCGATC
>KZ071377.1:134157-147147 GCA_002091845.1 Anopheles cracens | reverse complement strand
TGGGAACCAATGAAAACAATGGACGTCGACCGGTGAGATTCCTTTTTTTCCATTTGCTCATACCCGACCGCTTTCGTCCTTGTTATTCGAGTGAAATGAACGATTCTTCGTTTCCCATAATTTAACCGTTCGGCCACTGGCTCACCCACTGGATGCTGGTGGGCGGTGGGGGAAGGGGGTGGACAGGAGAGATGCCCGGACTTTTCTATACTAACCTTCGCACGGCGTAATTGTCGCTTTCCTTTGTACCAGGTTATAATCGCATTTGGCCTCGAACCAACGCTTTCGCAGGAGATTTCATATCGTCGATCGGCTACTAATGGCGTCTGCGGGTTCATTATCTTCACACTCAGTGGTTTCACTGTACGGCGATGGGCGGGATGCGGTTGAAGCGGAGCGTCGCACGTGAAAGGAGAAGAAAAGTAAGACAAAAGAAAACAAACGTTCAATAAAAACCAGTAAATATCCCAAAACGCACCAGCGGAACCCATGGAGGCAGAATGGAAGACAGAAAATAACGATCAGTGTCTTGCATTGATTTTCTCGATCGTCCGCTCTTTGCTGGCCAGTGGTTTTTTGTTATATAAAAACAAACATTTGTGACCCTAGAGACCCGGCACACAGCAGCTATATCAGGGGTTTTATGAAGCGTGCAAATATTTTTTTTGTACTCGACGAGGAAAGGTTTATATTGTTGCTGAACGAAAGCGTGAAGAGCCTTCGGTTTCGATGAAATATTATACGAAAAGAACAAGATTTCGCCAAGGTATGCTCGAGACGCATGGTAAAGAACGCAAATTTGAGCAATATCTGTCTCGCAAGTGTTTGAAATGACAAAACTGAAACCGAGTACAATCAACCGTAAAAAAAAAAGATAGAATATCAGTGCTTTAATGTTTCGGAAAAGGATAACCGAATTTCGGAGAACGAGATTAAACGGCTCACCCTCGTGTGGTTCTGCGCTGCGTTCGTTCCGGGACGGGGGAAGAAATGAAATGAATTATTATTTCCATCATTTTATCGATAACTCTTTCATCTTTCCGGGTGTGGGGTACGGTGAGTGGGGGGTAGTGTTTCAGGAATGTGTTTTGTTTAGAATGTGGGTGTTTCTAGTGTGGTTGACAAATTTGGTGAAATATTTTCCAGCAAAATACCATCGGTGCGTAAGCATTTGATCTACATAATATGGGTCTTTTGTGTGTGTTAAAACATTGCCGCGTGACTAGCGTGGAGTTGCGGTAGTGGCGTAGGCTCAGTTCGATTTAAAGCTTGTTGTTGTTTTAATGTCTCGTTCAGCCGGTAGACGACACTGGCCGGAACATGATTTAACCGATAGTGTGAAGTTTTCCAAAGAATGTACTGTTTCAGAATGCTGATTGTTAATTCAATCGAATGTTATTGTTTAGTCTTATAATTCGATGGTAGATCCCATTCCAAACATGGCATCGAATTAATAAACTGACAAAGAACTTACTGTGGTTCACAAAAGTCATAATAAAATGATAGTTATGGAGTTTTTGAAGAAATTACTTGGTCAATTGGTATTATAACTGCAACATTCAACTGCCAGGATGTTGTCAAGCGCATCAGATAAATTAAAAAAGCATTAAAACATATTTGAAATCAGTTATTTCAAAAGTAAAAGCAATTACTTGAAATACTGAAAAACTTTCTTCTGTTTTCAGTTTCTAAATCAATACTTGCTGTCTGTGCTTATTGTGTAATAAGGTGTATTATCTTTCCTGTAAACTCAAGGCCAAATGCTTCTCGAAATTCCAACTACAGCAAGATTTTTATTTTTAGACACATTGATTTAAGTGGGACTATGTTGCGACCTGCCGGGCGAGACGGAAACGGAGAAGGGAAAGTATTTAGATTGCTGTTGCACAAACACGACGGTCTTGTGGATTGTTTCGCGTCTGACGCGGGGACAGGGCAAAGTTGACATTGCATATTAAACGATTCCCCCGAGTGGCATAATTTCGATGCAACTCGATACCGGAGGACCAGGCGGAGGATTTATGCATTTTTCTCGTTTGCTCCTGGAAACGCTCACTCACGGGTGTTTTCCGGGTGTGGGGTACGGTGAGTGGGGGGTAGTGTTTCAGGAATGTGTTTTGTTTATGTCGTTTTATTCTTCTGTGTGTCAGGTGAGGACAGTCACTAAACGAAATTATAACACTATTATGTGCGTCAAAGAAAGAAGCTGGCTTAAATGCAAATGTAATCCATCAAAGTTATTTATACGATTGGAATCTAATTTTTGATTAATTTCAATAAATTAATGTCGAATGAAACAGCTACGTGAAGATTTATTCTAGTACTTTATGAATAATATGTTTTCATGATAATTACGGTTAGTTTTGTAATTTAAACCAAATGAAAGCACGGTGATTCCTGTCGTTCATCATTCGATTTCACACAGACGTAAAGTAGTCTTATTCTAGTAAATTAACACAAAAAACACAGGTTAGATCGAAAGAAAAGAAAACCTTCAACATTGTCGAGCTACCAGGAACTGAAATATATGTAAAAAAAGATGAACTCAAAGCAAAAACCGAAAGATTGTGTTCGTTTTGCTTCATCACGGTGCACCGCTCGCAATTGAACCGTCAGTGACGGCGGATCGAGAAATACGATGACGAGCTCATTTTTGTGCGCCTGACGTCCTCCTCCTCCCCCTCCTCACCCTCCCCGCACCCTCAACAAAAACAGCACCTCAAGACCAGCGGCAAAGATTGCGCGATCGCAGCAGAAACAGAAGCTGGCAGCAATCCCATTCCGTGTCCGTGTGGATGCGCGGTATACGGTCGCAGAAGTAATGAGATTTTAATGAAATGAGAATTCGACAATCAGATAGATTCATCCCGCCGGGAGCGGTCGGGAAGCGGAAATCATAATCCCGGGGGAAAATCTTTTGCCCATTAGTTGGCGAGTTTTTGCTGTCGATCGGTTTCGAGAGCCGGTTGCCCGAACGGGCGACCGAATGGACCGGAATTGGACCATTTGCTTTAGCAGCTGGAGGTTGGATAAATGTTTAAAATGGTGACAATGATTTGCAGCCCTTGCAGCCGGTCGGTTGGTCCGGGGAGACGGAGACGCAGCCGCAGAAGGAGGTAATTCCTCAAGAGACGCTGCCCACGGTTTGTCGACTTACGATGTAAATCCAGCACGAAGCTGCTCTCCTTCGGTTCCACGAGCAGCGTGTTCGTGGCCTGGCAGGTGAAGATGGAGTTCAGGTCCGAGCGCTGGATCGCCGGCCACAGTAACCGATTTTCGATGACGTCGCCCGAATTGTGCTCGTACTGCTCGTCCACCAGGATGCCGTTGATGAGCCACTTTACCGACGGCTGCGGCCGACCTGCCGGGCGAGACGGAAACGGAGAAGGGAAAGTATTTAGATTGCTGTTGCACAAACACGACGGTCTTGTGGATTGTTTCGCGTCTGACGCGGGGACAGGGCAAAGTTGACATTGCATATTAAACGATTCCCCCGAGTGGCATAATTTCGATGCAACTCGATACCGGAGGACCAGGCGGAGGATTTATGCATTTTTCTCGTTTGCTCCTGGAAACGCTCACTCACGGGTGTTTTCCGGGTGTGGGGTACGGTGAGTGGGGGGTAGTGTTTCAGGAATGTGTTTTGTTTAGAATGTGGGTGTTTCTAGTGTGGTTGACAAATTTGGTGAAATATTTTCCAGCAAAATACCATCGGTGCGTAAGCATTTGATCTACATAATATGGGTCTTTTGTGTGTGTTAAAACATTGCCGCGTGACTAGCGTGGAGTTGCGGTAGTGGCGTAGGCTCAGTTCGATTTAAAGCTTGTTGTTGTTTTAATGTCTCGTTCAGCCGGTAGACGACACTGGCCGGAACATGATTTAACCGATAGTGTGAAGTTTTCCAAAGAATGTACTGTTTCAGAATGCTGATTGTTAATTCAATCGAATGTTATTGTTTAGTCTTATAATTCGATGGTAGATCCCATTCCAAACATGGCATCGAATTAATAAACTGACAAAGAACTTACTGTGGTTCACAAAAGTCATAATAAAATGATAGTTATGGAGTTTTTGAAGAAATTACTTGGTCAATTGGTATTATAACTGCAACATTCAACTGCCAGGATGTTGTCAAGCGCATCAGATAAATTAAAAAAGCATTAAAACATATTTGAAATCAGTTATTTCAAAAGTAAAAGCAATTACTTGAAATACTGAAAAACTTTCTTCTGTTTTCAGTTTCTAAATCAATACTTGCTGTCTGTGCTTATTGTGTAATAAGGTGTATTATCTTTCCTGTAAACTCAAGGCCAAATGCTTCTCGAAATTCCAACTACAGCAAGATTTTTATTTTTAGACACATTGATTTAAGTGGGACTATGTTGAAGCTTTAACTTTTCCTCACAATTGTTTCACCACACCAAAGAATTGAGGAAACCAAAGATTAAACAAGAACTTTCAAACACGCTTTGCTATGGAACACAAAGGCAAAGTGTGTTTGATCTACTTTTCTGGCTAGATTACTGATGATAGTCGAAGCCGAAGGTTGTGTCTCTGAATGCGGTTCGAGGGAAACTCGTGTTTTTCAACCGTAGGATTCGGAATTCTATCTCGATCTAAAAAAAAGAAGAAGATATTCTTCTCTGGATCAGTTTGTAACATAACTGAACGACCAACTGTTTATTAAGAATACAACGAAAACTTCAAGAGGTAGATGACAATGATGTGCAATTAAGTTGAAATAAATAACTAAACATGTCTTTTTGTGATTTTTGTTCGAGACGAATTATCGTTTTAAAATGTTATACAAGGAACAGAAACTTCTAAACGACTTTGAATGATGTAGGTATATTTTAGAACGATTTTTTTTAAAACGCATTTTGCAGCTTTTAGCGTTTAAACAGGAAATTTTGTCTATTTCAATTTTTAATATTGTTTGGTCACATATTTTTCTAAATTTGTTTTTTCATAATGATTCCAATGCACATGCAACACCCATAAGATGTGCAAACATTAGTTAAAGTAGCTGGAAATTGGTCAACTTGCGATGTTAATCGTTTGGTATGAGTCATTTTTTTCAATTCGATTCAGTTTTCAATTTTCTGGAGGAGCTGAGCCTCATGCTACTGGATCCTGCTTCTGGAAATGATCTTTTGCTGCCCGAAATGTGCATAATAGTCACTCTTGTTCGCAAGCGATAACAAGCGCATCTTCAAGCAAGCGCAAGCGTCAGTAGTGAGTCGGACCTGCGTCTTTGTTATCGATTATCGATCGATTTATATATATTCTACAATGCATTTTTTGTTAAATAAATACTCCAATGGTTTTCGTACTGGTTGTCTGTTGCTGAAAGCACACTTTGTGGGTGAGTCTACCACTTCTATAATCACTCGCTACAAAGTCACTTTGAAATGTCATTCACATTTCCATATCATGAATCGATAGTTTAGGTTAAGTGGCAAATAAGACAATGTGCAGAAAAAAGCCTAATAAAGATTGTATTTTGTCGGTTTTAGCAGCTTGCCACACAGGTTTTTTGTTCCTTAAACAACCGGTAATTCAGTGTTCCATAGTGCTCCAACGTGCAACGTGTAAACCAGGAGCATTATCATGCAGTTAGGCCGCTGGGTTCTGCAGGGCGTGCAAACATCGACCTTTTTTGTATTGCTTTCCTCCCGCTCGTTCGGTTAGTTTAATTATGGATTCACCTGCCAGCCGGGAAGGGTTGGGAGCACGTCAGGCCACACTTACTGCTGGCGACCAGCGCGTGCAGCATGCTGTGCGCACTAGTTTCACCCTACAACAGTTTGCCAAAAGTGTAACCATTCGATTAATTAAATCTGGTGGTCCGGCGATGAAACCACGTTGATGTAGATTAAAAATATAATTTATTACTCCACCGCGGTTTGTACTGCAATCAGCCGTCTGCCGGGTCGTCGGTTAAAGCCGGCTGGGAATAGAAAAAGGGGGCTGCTTTGTGGTCCATTACCGGCCGTTGCTTGTTTAAAGTTGACCGGTTTGGGGCATTATCATGCGGTGGACGGTGGGATAATTTTATCGATTGCTTTTTTAACTGTTTCACCGAGTTATGGTATCGATCTTTTCTGTGCAATTTAACCAGGAACTTTATAGATATTCCTATAGCCTACTATAAAACACTTCTATACATGTAGCCTGATTTTTTACAATTTTAATGTGTTTTAATTCAAATTACCTGACATTGTTTTGCTTTGTAAAATCACATAAAGCTAAAGTAAATGGAAGATTTCCTCTTGTAAAAACAACCGCTTTGTAAATAGTAACTGAAAATGCTGGCCTAATACAAGAATTCGATGTTGTTTATCTTTTCAAGGTATAGATATAGTTTTTTAAAGACATTATTAAATTACGATTTGTAAGCATCTTTCCGCTCGCGGAAACTCGCGGAGAGTCAAAAAGTCGTTCAAAATCTCATCTACGTCAGGGCTGTCAGCTTACGCTGGAGTGGAAAACTTCGCAACGAGCGGTTACTTGATTTTTGCAGCTTGCAGCTTGTGTCGTATGTAAGGGGTGAATTAAAAATACCACGAACGAATGTGAGCACAGGCACGAACAACACCAGCTTGCAGCCATCGCTACGTCTCGGTACGAGATGTTCGTACCGTGGCCCGGCGCTTGTGCCGGGCGAAGAATAAAAAGCATCGCCTCGGGCATAAACGATTGACGGCAACACATGAGCACACCCCGTTGAGTGGCAATTATTCGAATTCTCTGAATTCGTTCGGCGGCAGGTCAATAAAAAATAAATAACCATTATCTGCGTCTGAAACAAAGCGCGTTCCTTCGCTCGCACGCAGGTTCGGCGCGGCACGATCCTGTCGCCAGGCGGAGGGCAACATCTTGCCACTGATTGACGCTGATAGCAGTTAAATTTGATATTGATTCCACCGCTAATCGATTTTGACTTTACAGCACGCTGCGCAGTGTCTTTGGCGACGGCCGGGAGCGGAACGAACATCGAGCAGGACGCGTGGGAATAGTTAAGGTTGTTCTCATATTTGGGAAAAATACATATATTTGTAGACTTCGGTTATGCAAGGAATAATAGCATATTTTAAAATAAAAATCGTTGGTGTAATAGAATGCAATAGAAACCCTAAAAGTATCCTAAAAGACATTTACATATTTATCAACAACAAAATCAAACTCTAACTATGTATTGCACGGAAGCTGCAGCTTAATATGGGCGCTATCGTGCAGTGGAATTAGGAGATGGTGTAAAAAACTAACGTCACGCAAACGAGCCCGAGCAATGTTATTAACGCAGCCGGGAATGTTTCTTCGGCTAGATAGCTTGTATCAGCAGATTCGCTCCGAGAGCGTGGGGCTGCTCCCAACCGCCCTCTTTCGCACCCCCCCCCTCCCCCCAGACAGTCCCTTCCTCACCCACTAACCCACGCTTCCGGGTTTTTGCATACCCGGATGCAGGAAATCTGGAATGTGATGAGAAATTTATTTTGGCCCCAGCTCATGACAATGCCTTTTTCCTTTCGGTGTTGTTCGCGCCCTCTGCCGTGACCTCTCTCCCTCTCTCCTTGCCCCCCCCCCCCCCCCCCCGCACAATTTGATGTTGCCTTCGTGTGCAGCCGGGATCGAGATCACTCCTGCTACACGCGGTACCAATATTGGATTGTGGTATGTCTGTATGTGGGCATGTGGACGTGTGGGGGCGTGCTTGCAGTGTGTAGCATTTTCCGCCAGTAATCGATTCAGGTTCGGAATTTATGCTGACAAGACCAAACGTCGATACGGCGGGACGCTGAAAGCGACGAGTTTGCCGGAAATGCGTTACGATTATGTTGAAATTGGTCCCTCGGCCATGGAGCCGCAACGATCGCGGCGTTTGGCTGCTGCTCTTCCACGGGGTCTCGGGCACAACGGTGGAGTGATTTTGTGGTTCAATTTGGGCTGTAAAGAGTGCTCGCTCACATGTGCAGCGGAGCGTGCGGAAACGTAAAACACATTAAAATTGTAAAAAATCAGGCTACATGTATAGAAGTGTTTTATAGTAGGCTATAGGAATATCTATAAAGTTCCTGGTTAAATTGCACAGAAAAGATCGATACCATAACTCGGTGAAACAGTTAAAAAAGCAATCGATAAAATTATCCCACCGTCCACCGCATGATAATGCCCCAAACCGGTCAACTTTAAACAAGCAACGGCCGGTAATGGACCACAAAGCAGCCCCCTTTTTCTATTCCCAGCCGGCTTTAACCGACGACCCGGCAGACGGCTGATTGCAGTACAAACCGCGGTGGAGTAATAAATTATATTTTTAATCTACATCAACGTGGTTTCATCGCCGGACCACCAGATTTAATTAATCGAATGGTTACACTTTTGGCAAACTGTTGTAGGGTGAAACTAGTGCGCACAGCATGCTGCACGCGCTGGTCGCCAGCAGTAAGTGTGGCCTGACGTGCTCCCAACCCTTCCCGGCTGGCAGGTGAATCCATAATTAAACTAACCGAACGAGCGGGAGGAAAGCAATACAAAAAAGGTCGATGTTTGCACGCCCTGCAGAACCCAGCGGCCTAACTGCATGATAATGCTCCTGGTTTACACGTTGCACGTTGGAGCACTATGGAACACTGAATTACCGGTTGTTTAAGGAACAAAAAACCTGTGTGGCAAGCTGCTAAAACCGACAAAATACAATCTTTATTAGGCTTTTTTCTGCACATTGTCTTATTTGCCACTTAACCTAAACTATCGATTCATGATATGGAAATGTGAATGACATTTCAAAGTGACTTTGTAGCGAGTGATTATAGAAGTGGTAGACTCACCCACAAAGTGTGCTTTCAGCAACAGACAACCAGTACGAAAACCATTGGAGTATTTATTTAACAAAAAATGCATTGTAGAATATATATAAATCGATCGATAATCGATAACAAAGACGCAGGTCCGACTCACTACTGACGCTTGCGCTTGCTTGAAGATGCGCTTGTTATCGCTTGCGAACAAGTCAGACGCAGATAATGGTTATTTATTTTTTATTGACCTGCCGCCGAACGAATTCAGAGAATTCGAATAATTGCCACTCAACGGGGTGTGCTCATGTGTTGCCGTCAATCGTTTATGCCCGAGGCGATGCTTTTTATTCTTCGCCCGGCACAAGCGCCGGGCCACGGTACGAACATCTCGTACCGAGACGTAGCGATGGCTGCAAGCTGGTGTTGTTCGTGCCTGTGCTCACATTCGTTCGTGGTATTTTTAATTCACCCCTTACATACGACACAAGCTGCAAGCTGCAAAAATCAAGTAACCGCTCGTTGCGAAGTTTTCCACTCCAGCGTAAGCTGACAGCCCTGACGTAGATGAGATTTTGAACGACTTTTTGACTCTCCGCGAGTTTCCGCGAGCGGAAAGATGCTTACAAATCGTAATTTAATAATGTCTTTAAAAAACTATATCTATACCTTGAAAAGATAAACAACATCGAATTCTTGTATTAGGCCAGCATTTTCAGTTACTATTTACAAAGCGGTTGTTTTTACAAGAGGAAATCTTCCATTTACTTTAGCTTTATGTGATTTTACAAAGCAAAACAATGTCAGGTAATTTGAATTAAAACACATTAAAATTGTAAAAAATCAGGCTACATGTATAGAAGTGTTTTATAGTAGGCTATAGGAATATCTATAAAGTTCTTCGATAACAAAGACGCAGGTCCGACTCACTACTGACGCTTGCGCTTGCTTGAAGATGCGCTTGTTATCGCTTGCGAACAAGTGTGATTATTATGCACATTTCGGGCAGCAAAAGATCATTTCCAGAAGCAGGATCTAGTAGCATGAGGCTCAGGTCCTCCAGAAAATTGAAAACTGAATTGAATTGAATGAAAATTGACTCATATGAAACGATTAACATTGCAAGTAGGCCAATTTTCGGCTACTTTAACTAATGTTTGTACATCTTATGGGTGTTGTATGTGGAACCATTATGAAAAAAAAAACAAATTTAGTAAAATATGTGACCAAACAATATTAAAAATTAAAATAGATAAAATTTCCTGTTCCAACGCTAAACGTCGTTTAGCAGTTTCTGTTCTTTGTATCACATTTTAAAACGATAATTCGTCTCGAAAAAAACGAATTTTCGTAAGTGGTCTTATGTTACATACCATGATTATGACCATGGCGATAAAAAAGTGAAAGTGTAAAAATGTAAAAAAAAACAATCTCCAAAATACTTGATTTGTTATTTACTTCCACTTAATAGCACACATTTGTCATCTACCTCTTGAAGTTTTTGTTGTATTCTTAATAAACAGTTGGTCGTTCAGTTATGTTTCAAACTGATCCAGAGAAGATCTTCTTCTTCTTCGATCGAGATAGAATTCCGACTCCTACGATTGAAAAACACGAGTTTCCCTCGCACCGCATTCAGAGATACAACCTTCGGCTTCGATTATCATCAGTCATCTAGCCAGAGAAGAAGATCAAACACACTTTGATGTATTCCGTAGCAAAGTGTGTTTGTAAGTTCTTGTT
The DNA here is from genome assembly GCA_002091845.1 of Anopheles cracens. Classification (NCBI taxonomy): domain Eukaryota; kingdom Metazoa; phylum Arthropoda; class Insecta; order Diptera; family Culicidae; genus Anopheles; species Anopheles cracens. The sequence continues at coordinate 136,605 of KZ071377.1, read as the reverse complement.
CAATTTATGGTTTCCTCAATTCTTTGGTGTGGTGAAACAATTGTGGGGAAAAGTTAAAGCTTCAACATAGTCCCACTTAAATCAATGTGTCTAAAAATAAAAATCTTGCTGTAGTTGGAATTTCGAGAAGCATTTGGCCTTGAATTTACAGGAAAGATAATACACCTTAATACTCAACAAGTACGGCTATCGTCTAGCAACTATTGATTTAGAAACTGATAACAGAAGAAAGTATTTCAGTATTTCAAGTAATTGCTTTTACTTTTGAACTAACTGATTTGAAATATGTTTTAATGCTTTTTTCATTTATCTGATGCGCTTGACAACATCCTAGCAGTTGAATGTTGCAGTTATAATACCAATTGACCATGTATTTTTTTTCAAAAACTCCATAACTAGCTTCTTATTATGACTTTTGTGAACCACAGTAAGTTCTTTGTCAGTTTATTAATTCAATGCCATGTTTGGAATGGGATCTACCATCGAATTATAAGATTGAACAATAACATTCGATTGAATTAACAATCAGCATTCTGAAACAGTACATTCTTTGAAAAACTTCACACTACCGGTTAAATCATGTTCCGGCCACTGTCGTCTACCGGCAGAACGAGTAATTCTCTTGGGAAAAATAGCACGCTCATTAAATAAACAACAAGCTTTAAATGGAACTGAGCCTACGCCACTACCGCAACTCCACGCTAGTCACGCGGCAATGTTTTAACACACACACAAGACCCATATTATGTAGATCAAATGCTTACGCACCGATGGTATTTTGCTGGAAAATATTTCACCAAATTTGTCGACCACACTAGAAACACCCACATTCTAAACAAAACACATTCCTGAAACACTACCCCCCACTCACCGTACCCCACACCCGGAAAACACCCGTGAGTGAGCGTTTCCAAGAGCAAACGAGAAAAATGCACCAACTGATCCGTAAAACGATATTCATAATGAACTTTCTGCGAAAAATGGAAACCCTAGATACGAAAGAACAATGCCCGGAGCAGTAATGGCAACACACGAATCATAACGTTTGGAGTTTTGACCGATTGGCAGCAAGAAGTTCAGCGTTCGTTTCCTTTCCCGATTCCCGATAACTGTTTTCACCGGAAAGATTTTCTTCTCCCCCCGTGGTGTTCACTTTCAATCCATCCATTGCCGCCGGTTGCTCGGGGCGAATGGCGAAGGAGTGAGCGGGGAAAAAAACAACAAAAAAGGGACGACAAACGATAACTCATCCCTTGGCTCGGGAAACCTTAAGCGTAAGATAAAACGACAACCCGAGCGTGGGTACGGTGGCAAAAAGAACCGAATGGAATTTGCATCACCTGTGCCGGACAAAGAATGATTTCACGGTATCATTTTAACGGCTCTAAACGACCCGCCCGCGGGCAGCGAACGAAGATGAAAGAGTTATCGATAAAATGATGGAAATAATAATTCATTTCATTTCTTCCCCCGTCCCGGAACGAACGCAGCGCAGAGCCACACGAGGGTGAGACGTTTAATCTCGTTCTCCGAAATTCGGTTATCCTTTTCCGAAACATTAAAGCACTGATATTCTATCTTTTTTTTACGGTTGATTGTACTCGGTTTCTGTTTTGTCATTTCAAACACTTGCGAGACAGATATTGCTCAAATTTGCGTTCTTTGCCATGCGTCTCGAGCATACCTTGGCGAAATCTTGTTCTTTTCGTATAATATTTCATCGAAACCGAAGGCTCTTCACGCTTTCGTTCAGCAACAATATAAACCTTTCCTCGTCGAGTACGAAAAAAAATATCTCCACGCTTCATAAAACTCCTGATATAGCTGCTGTGTGCCGGGTCTCTAGGGTCACAAATGTTTGTTATATAACAAAAAACCACTGGCCAGCAAAGAGCGGACGATCGAGAAAATCAATGCAAGACACTGATCGTTATTTTCTGTCTTCCATTCTGCCTCCATGGGTTCCGCTGGTGCGTTCTGAGATATTTACTGGTTTTTATTGAACGTTTGTTTTCTTTTGTCTTACTTCTCTTCTCCTTTCGCGTGCGACGCTTCGCTTCAACCGCATCCCGCTCATCGCCGTACAGTGAAACCACTGAGTGTGAAGATAATGAACCCGCAGACGCCATTAGTAGCCGATCGACGATATGAAATCTCCTGCGAAAGCGTTGGTTCGAGGCCAAATGCGATTATAACCTGGTACAAAGGAAAGCGACAATTACGCCGTGCGAAGGTTAGTATAGAAAAGTCCGGGCATCTCTCCTGTCCACCCCCTTCCCCCACCGCCCACCAGCATCCAGTGGGTGAGCCAGTGGCCGAACGGTTAAATTATGGGAAACGAAGAATCGTTCATTTCACTCGAATAACAAGGACGAAAGCGGTCGGGTATGAGCAAATGGAAAAAAAGGAATCTCACCGGTCGCCGTCCATTGTTTTCTTTGGTTCCTA
>KZ071377.1:123123-134147 GCA_002091845.1 Anopheles cracens | reverse complement strand
GATCGATGAGAAAGGGGCAACCGAATAGATGCTCTCTCTGTTTCGTAGAATGTTTTATTGAATTTATGAAAATGGACGTACATCCGTAAACTATGGAGCACTGCATGCAGCATCCTACCAGCACACAGATTGTCTCGATACCACCACCAGAATCCGTTCGGGCAGGGGCCTGATACAACAAAAGCTCCTGAAATACGACAGCTCCAGTTCCAACTGAACCGCAACGATCGGGTCCAGGTGGGATGGACGTCGTCATGGTGAAGTCTTCGCTTCGCACGAGCCTCGTAAAGATAGGATGCATCTATAAATAAGCAGCCGGACCATTCCACAGGGAGCTTAACCGGACAATGGAAGTTCCTGTGGCTGGTGCAATGGTGGCAGGAGCAATGCAAAACCGACGCTTTTCTTACGAATGTTTAGTTTTCTTTTCGGTAAAATTTGATACTTTAATGTAGTCGGAGACGACGTGGTGCAGTTTTTATCTTTTTTTTTGAGAAACTCGTCCAAGTGTACCCAAATCGTATGGCCAATTAGTTTGTCTACTACCGAGTAAAAATATACCAGGCAAGCATTCAATTAGAATGATGTTTTTTTTTCAAAACATGCATTTAAGATTACCTACAGAAGAGCAAAATAGATTTCGATTTGAGAGTGCTATATAATCTGTAATCTTCTATAATCTATTGGTCCTAAAAGAAAGATAATAATAATTATTATTATTATAGATGTTATTATATTTATTTACAATTGTTCGCCACAAGGGCTTAACAAAGTCAAGAAAAACACGCAACTTAAAACTAAACACGAACTTAAAAACTAACCACAAAAGAACAACATTAGAAAGTGGAAGACAAAAGACGGGAACGGAAACTTGCAAAGGATACGTTATGATCAAACATATCACGGACGACGTAATTTATTTAAAAAGAGTCCTATTTGCTCGAGTTCAAAGATTGATTCCATTTTTTATAGTTTTATGGATTGATAAAGCTCCTCTTAAAGTATCCTCATTGTGTATTCTCAATGTGTTTTTTTGTTTGAATCTAAAACGCTTTGATCAGGACATTACTATCTTTAGTTTAATTCTCTAGGGACTATGGAATTTTCTAGGGACTACGCATTATATGTAATATCAACATCCAATTATATTCTGGTGAAGCTCTGTGAAATTTTTCTAGCGGTAACTTATCATCTTCTAACATTTCATGTGTTCTATCCTATTAGAGCATTTTTCTCGACGAAAGAGCTTAACTTGACCGTCACCAAAATCGTTTAACGTCCGTTTAACCGTTCGGGACGGACCCTCGGCTGGTTAGGGGAATTGTCCATTTTCATATTATTTCCCCATACTGCCTGTTCTCGATCAAATGTCCCATATTTCATGGTATCCGTTTTTGCCATTTCTCACCCTCACTTTTACTTCGCGCACACACACACACAACCTACAGGAGGAAATTCTCAACAACACCACCCGCTCGGAGCTTAGCTTCGTGCCGACGACCGAGGACGACGGCAAGCAGATAACGTGCCGCGCCGAGAACCCGAACGTAACCGGACTGTTTCTGGAAACATCCTGGAAGATTGAAGTTGTCTGTGAGTAAAACACACACAAAACGCACCCGACGAATGAAGATAACCCCTCCCAGACAGGCACGGGGACACAGCAGCAAGGGAACCAGTGTCGGTGCGATGGTTCGCGGCAAGTTTACAGAACTTCGAATTTCTGTGGGCAGAATAAATTCAAAACTTCACTGCCTCCGCCCTGGTGCTCGTGAGGTCGACGACGAACGATTTCCGGCCCTGTGGTGAAAAAGCGCACCGTGAAGCGAACCCATAAAAGCTCCCTGGCGTGCGCATCAAAGCGTGGAAGCGAAGAAATTAATTAAAATTAAATTCAAATCAACAATCGTAAAAAAGTATTCGCGCGTTTATAGTGCGCCGTCTCCAGCACGGGAAGGTTGCTGCGCGCCCGTTTCGCGGTCGCTTCTCGTGGGTCGCAACTTTTCCGCTGGCTTAAGATGTGGCGAGGTATGGGCGGCACGGCCGCAACGCGGAAATGTTTCCATCCGTTCCATCGTGGAACCTCATCGCATCTTCGGTGCGGGTCGTTGTGCAATGGGAACCATCGGTTTTTTGAATCATTTTCAAACGTCGAACCGACGCAGCTGAGAAACACGCTGTCTGCCAGAACGTTACGGTACTCCCACAAACGCATCCTGCGCGTGCGGAAAAGGGAACACATCCTGGCGTGGGAAGAAAATACAATTCGGCTTTTTATTGTCGAGTTAATTGCGGTTTTTGATTCGGTATGTTTGATAAAACTTTATCGTTGTACGCACAGCTCAACCGCAACCGAAACGTACTAACCCCGCGAATCCGAAGATGGTGTGACCAAGATTTGGGGAAGTTTCAAAATTTTCCAACAGACGAATCGTACCGCGGAACGGCGCGACAACCGTCTTCTGCAGGATGCTCTTCCCAGGGGTGGGGGACTGAATTCGTGCCGGGCTGCCGAGGCGTTGGCAAATAGCGTTCGGCCGTTGAATTTCCACCACCGTCCTGGCTTCCTCAGCCACTCGCTGTAACTAATTTATCTGAACCACTATTACGCGCATTCCATTCGAAAGCCCCCTCAACGCACGCAGCGCACTAGAGCGCAGTGACAAACACTCGACGGCTAAAACGGCCTCCAAATGGAGGTTTCTACTCTACCGCTCCGGGAGTATAATTAAAAACTTTTCCGTTAAAATTTTCTGCAAGCTTTTTCGATTAAGCACAACCGCGCCCGTGCCACGTGCGCGCATCGCGCGGACACTTTGCCACACAATTACTGTCGACCGGTGTACACGGTTTTCGTATCAAACTTCCGCGTGCATTATCCGCTGGCAAACGCTCACCTCTGGCGTAATGAAATAATGAATGAATTTCGGTCGGTGAATAATGAACGGGGCAAAACTATTTTTAATCTGCCTAATTTCGCGCGTCGAGGCATTCTGCCGGCATTAGTACAGCAGGGGATGGATGAAATTGTAGCAATCGGGAGCGTTTAACAAAATTAAGTTATGTGAATAAATTTTGTTAACGTGTTATCCTTTTATATTTTTATAGTGCATGCAGTTCGAATAGTTGTACACTCCCTGACATGACTATACGACCACTTGCTTTTTTATAATAAAAAGAAAATTTGAATATACGATCTATTACGAGGCCATACCAAGTAAGTCCTTCGTTTTAAGCCCGGATTTGCTTGTTTATTGAAGAAAAGGGAAGAATCGGTACGAAAAAAAAACACACACACATCCCCATGAACGTCTCTCACCAATGCCGTCGGCCATACTACTTTTGCACGGTTTCGACACGCTCAATCAATAATGTTGAATGAGATTTTTAGCCTGCACCGAAACACCTTTTCTTCCCAAAAGAAAAATATTCCAATCGCTCGAGCGCCTGGCCTTAAGCATACGATTTATCTTCCGTCTGCTCGCTGCTTGCAGGGTATCATGATAACACACAACGCTTCCGCCCGCGTGATACGATCCAATCAAAGTCTGGTGCTGCAAAAGGTCACCCGCAACTCGTCCGGAAATTACTCGTGCAGTGCAATCAACGCCGAAGGTGAAACGGTCAGTAATCAGCTGGCGCTGCGGGTCAAATGTAAGTATGTTGTTACATGGTGGCACAGTACAGAAGGGCTTACACCGCCGAACAGAGTAAAGTATTGGCTGTAGCTCGTAGCATGCGTGATACGTATATACATTAAAATCAGCTTATGGTTCAGCAACAAAGCGTCTATCGATGAGCATGTTGGGTCCTTTTTTGGAAATTATGCTTACGTGATCTTTACAAGGTGCAAATTTATTTACCAATCTTTACTGATATTGTGAAATACATTCATGAAATTTTCTATAATATTGGGAGCTCGTTGATAAGAAAAGAGTGCAGGCGAATCTGTCGGTGTGCCACTGTTTTGTCATAGTCTTTTTGGTACAGAATTCGAGTAGTCTAAATCTTATTCTCCAGTAGTTTCCAGCAGTCATCTTGTTTATATTCTACTGTATAGACTTCTCTTAGATTTATTAAATTCTATTTCCAAATAACTTATAAATCTAACAGATTTATAAAATATCTATAGCATTTTCTGGAACTAAATAAACAGTTCTCAATAGAAGAATGTACATAGCTTCAAGGTTAAAACAAACAAAAAAGTCAAAATGTCAAGTCCTTGTGACGTCTAAAAAGATAACCAAGATAATACAAACAATAAACTTAAGGTAAAAAAATATGTTTTCAAGGGTTTTTGCAATAAAACGATATTTTAAATCAGGTTCTTTTAATTTAACAATATTGAAGTTTTTTCTACTCCAAGTATTTGTTCAATTTAGAAACCGAGATTTTATCTCATGCCTATTATGTGCTGCGTTATTCAATATAAATACATAGTATTGCATTTTGGAAGCTTCATGAAACTCAAAATTAAAATTCTAAACAGTACTCTGACAAAAACAACTTTTTAGTAATAAAACACAATTTACACAACACACACAACACACAACATAATAAACGCAATTTATTAACGACACTAAGGCTACATTATGTACGGTTCGGTAACGTTTTTTGTTATTTTTCGAGTAAAACTTCACAAAACGCGCAATAATCTTGCTTAAGATGTATCGTACCTTTACTTCCCCGCAAGGGGTTAATACGGCCTGGCCGTGATAAACAACTAAACAAACACACAAACAATGTATCGTAACTTTATTGCAATCTGGAATGAATAACGCCTTAGTATAGATATTTACAATATTTTAGATTTCAGCGAATTTCAAGAACATTTTCATGATTTAAACCTTGAAAACCGTGCCTTCATAAAATGATAATTAAATGTTAATGAACGCAATCAATAATGAAAACAAAGCATTATATCTGTCTAGGTAATTCAAATAATACAAACATATGACTTCTGTTTGATTTTAAGCTGAGAATAAGTAAATAAAATTAAAAAAAATAATATTTCAAAATAAATTACAGAAGTTTTATGCTGGAAATTAATCACGTTCAGAGTTTTTTTAATTAATACAAAACTATGAAAAATGTGCATCGTACTTGCATTAGAATCAATGATGCAAAGTACAACGAAGCAGTCGCTTCCAATCGTAGTCTCATTCAACTGATCCTGTTAAACGCGTTGCATTTACTCCGAGCATACAGACTCCCGGAAATCTTTTCAATTTAACCTCAACCTTTGCCCGACACCTTACTTACTACAGTTCTCGCCACGCTCACCCACAGATGCGCCCGTGTGTGCCACCGATCGGATCATCATCGTCGGTGCATTCCGCAGCGAGTCCCTGCAGATACCGTGCGAGGTCCATGCCGATCCGCCGCCCCGGCAGTTCAACTGGAAGTTTAACAATTCCGGCGAAACACTCAAGATCGGCAAGGAGCGCTTCGTGAAGAACGGGTCCGTCAGTCTGCTCAACTACATACCGGTCAGCGATCAGGACTACGGGACGCTCACGTGCTGGGGCCAGAATGAGGTCGGAACGCAGGATTGGCCCTGTTTCTTCCAGGTCGTGCTGGCAGGTAAGGTCGTGCGCCCGCGCCCTGTTGCTTGCGATAGAGCCGCATGCCGTGCAAATAAACGAATTTTCACTAATGTTGACTCATTTCTTACACACACTCCCTTCCATCCCATCGCCGCCTTATCGCCTGGCGCAGGGCTACCATCGACGGTGAAAAACTGCTCGATAAACAATCAAACGCAGCATTCGGTTGAAGTGCAGTGTCTGCCCGGGTACGACGGAGGTTTACCGCAAATTTTCATTCTCGAAGTGATTTCCAGCCGGACGGGCCGTGTGCGGTAAGTAGGCCGAGGTGGCAGAGCCACACAATTGTCCTGCAACGAAGGTGGTGGCTGCACATTGTGTGCAGCTGACTCGAGCACGTACTATGCAATCGAATTGTCTGACGGAGAGTGTGTTTGAAGTGCAATTCGACCTACTCGATGTGTTTGACAATCAATCCTCTCGATAGTGTCGCGCCTTCCGATCGAACGTCACTTCCGCTCCTGAATGGTTCCTGCTCGTCGACACACGAAGGCAGGAACACACACACACACACACGAGCGCGCACCAGCGCAAACAAATCACTTCCACTTTCAGTGTAACGTTTCGCTGCATCGTACTTCATCCGGGTGTTGCATTACTTGCCAGCTGCCAACAATAGGAAACACTCCATCATTATCTCCTCACTCGCCCACCACCCACCGCCCCACCACCCCTTTTGCTGCATGTTTTTCGACCTGTAACACGGAAATCACGTTCGACCGACAAATGTTCAAAGGAAAGGAAACCCTATACCGCTTTCCCTCTCTCTCTCTCTCGCAGTGGTGTGAGAAATTGCAAATACCAATGCGATGCAATGGAAAGAACGAAACAACAAAAAACAACCGTGAAACCCACAAGATGCTACTACACCAAACCTGCACTTCAAAAGCATTCCGCCATTGTGCCGTACCCCGGGGCACGAGTGCCTACAATGGGGACGGTTGTTTCTGGCAAATAAATTGCAGGTCCTGTAAGGTGTCGGCGCTCGATTCGAATGAGTAACAATGAGTTGCACCCTATTGATTGTATGGGGTTTCAGTGGTTTTGGTTGACCTGGCTGATGGCGTGAATGTTACCGAAGCACGTCTGCTAAACTAAAATTAATCCTTTTTTATTGTTCTTAAACACCCCGCATGTTTCGAGCGGGTTCGACTTATGTTAGATGTAACTTTTGTTCAATATTTGTGTAAAGTAACTAGTTCAATTTCTTACGATAAATCTTATGATCAAATTGAATAGCTAATAAATTGTGCTGAAACCGGTTCTGCTATTGCCTATCCCTTTCCTGCCCGGGTACGACGGAGGTTTACCGCAAATTTTCATTCTCGAAGTGATTTCCAGCCGGACGGGCCGTGTGCGGTAAGTAGGCCGAGGTGGCAGAGCCCCACAATTGTCCTGCAACGAAGGTGGGGGCTGCACATTGTGTGCAGCTGACTCGAGCACGTACTATGCAATCGAATTGTCTGACGGAGAGTGTGTTTGAAGTGCAATTCGACCTACTCGATGTGTTTGACAATCAATCCTCTCGATAGTGTCGCGCCTTCCGATCGAACGTCACTTCCGCTCCTGAATGGTTCCTGCTCGTCGACACACGAAGGCAGGAACACACACACACACACACGAGCGCGCACCAGCGCAAACAAATCACTTCCACTTTCAGTGTAACGTTTCGCTGCATCGTACTTCATCCGGGTGTTGCATTACTTGCCAGCTGCCAACAATAGGAAACACTCCATCATTATCTCCTCACTCGCCCACCACCCACCGCCCCACCACCCCTTTTGCTGCATGTTTTTCGACCTGTAACACGGAAATCACGTTCGACCGACAAATGTTCAAAGGAAAGGAAACCCTATACCGCTTTCCCTCTCTCTCTCTCTCGCAGTGGTGTGAGAAATTGCAAATACCAATGCGATGCAATGGAAAGAACGAAACAACAAAAAACAACCGTGAAACCCACAAGATGCTACTACACCAAACCTGCACTTCAAAAGCATTCCGCCATTGTGCCGTACCCCGGGGCACGAGTGCCTACAATGGGGACGGTTGTTTCTGGCAAATAAATTGCAGGTCCTGTAAGGTGTCGGCGCTCGATTCGAATGAGTAACAATGAGTTGCACCCTATTGATTGTATGGGGTTTCAGTGGTTTTGGTTGACCTGGCTGATGGCGTGAATGTTACCGATGCACGTCTGTTAAATTAAAATTAATCCTTTTTTATAGTTCTTAAACACCCCGCATGTTTCGAACGGGTTCGACTTATGTTAGATGTAACTTTTGTTCAATATTTGTGTAAAGTAACTAGTTCAATTTCTTACGATGAACCCTATGATCAAATTGAATAGCTAATAAATTGTGCTGAAACCGGTTCTGCTATTGCCTATCCCTTTCTCTCTTTCTTATCTCTCTTTCTCATTTTCCCTCTCTTTTGCTCTGTTTCTCGCTTACTCCGTTTTCACTCCCTTTAATAAAAAATGTATTACTAGGTTGATAACTTTCGTTCTGTCAGTTATTCTGAAGAACTGTACAGAAGTCTTAAATCAAGGCTGTTTTGCCCAATTCGATTTATAAAAGTAGAGTGAGAAAGTTGCCATTTCCGCAACGCTTCCAAGCAATGAATCTTTGAAAACCCATCACATTATTGCATTATCCTTTAAAAACAAATAATGCATGTTTTATACGCTGCTTTATCACTTCTTTGGACTTTGAGTTTCTCCAAGAAATACGTGTACAATGTTATCAATACACTTTCATATAAAAATTGTAAAATAGTAGCTACAATGTTATTGCTCAGATCTTACGAAAAATATGCTGTTTTGTCATTACAAGGCACATGGATATGTATATGTCTTGAAAGTTAAGAACAATGTGTTTTATACTTTTACATTCTATTTTCACTCTATAACTGCTCATTACAAATTTTCAATACCTACTCAATACCTAGTCAATATCAATACCTATTATGTCTATTTCAACATTGTTTTGCTTGAAAATAGCAATAATTTAGTCGTTGATATTTTGCGTACTTTTTTCCATTTCATAGTTCGCTAGTTTTGGTACCTCCAAACGCATACAAGGATTTATTATCTTTAAGAAATGGCATAATATTCTTATTTTCCAGAAACAGTAATGATCATGGTATAAAAATGTGTATCTATCATTGTTATCAACGATTTAAAATAGGTGGCTTTCGTCCACACGCTCAATCCAACAAAGAAAGACAAATTGACGCAACTGTCGGTTAAAAACGATCGTTATTTGCCCACCAACACAATGGGAGATAATGTCAAAATAGTGACGGTGATAAACATCCGCCACACAGCGCGTCACTCGTGGCAAACTGTTATATACTCCTGTCGCGATTGCTCCACCAAGTGTTAGTTCCGATCGGGTGCGCTTCGATTGCAGTTCGATAATCGCCCGAGTGTCATTAAAGCGAGCGCAAACGCCACCTTGTCAACCGATACGTCCGGTGGGTGGGTGCGCCAACTGGCGCCATCCGGTTTCACCGTTATCCTTTCTCACCGCTCGCACAGGTACAACGTAACCAACCCGGACGAGCCGTACTTTCTGGTGGAGTCGCTCGAGAACCTGATTCATTACGGTGCGTACGACGACGTCGGCGACGACAACCCGCTGAAGGCCGTCATCTACGCCGTCAATCAAAAGGGCCGCAGCCAGGGGATAGTGGTGAAGGACTTCTATCTCGAGAGCAGCGTCGAAAACCGCGCAGGTAAGCAGCGCACCCGCGAGGCCTCGGTGCCGGCAGTGATTTGCCACGCTCACACGTGTCTCCCTGTTTTGCATTCTTTCTTGCCACGCGTTGCCCCTCCCTCGCAACGCTCGACACACATCTACCCCGCCCCGGACACAGTGCTAACGAGCAACTCGCTTGATAGTATCTCGCCGATCCTGTTCGGAGTGTTGCTGACGCTGCTGGTGCTATGTTTCGTTATCTTCGTCCGAGTGTACTACATCAAAGCGACTGCCACCTCCACCACCATCACCAACGTCAGTAATGACTTAGTTAGTAATTCAAAGCAAGGCAACAGTAAACAGGATACGCTCGCCAAGGTAAGTGAACAATATTTTCACATAGGATGCATTATCATCGGTAGTCGCACTGGTAGTCGGTGCTGCAGTCAGGGATTTCGGTCCTTCAGAATGGAATCGCGCGGCAACCACAGCCTCGGCGAATAGGACCACAATACATTTCTTCACTGGGAGCTTTTCACTGCACTTAGCGAGAAACAGCATCGGGAACTATTTTCAGCTGCGTTACATTCTTCATTAGTAACACTTTAAATGTTGCATAGTCTAGCTATTAATAATAAACGAGGATACTTAGGATACTTACAATTCAAACCCGCTTTTAAGACATCATAAATTACTCATCGTTCTTAAATACGTATACATAAAATAATAAAGTTTCTTATAAGTCTTCAATGTTATTAAAGAATGTCTATATCAACGCCCATGTCAAAACAGACATAAGCATGGAACTTATCATTTCACGCAGATCGCGCGCACATCGTACCTGCTTTCGTTTCGTAGCGCTGCAAGATACGCTCAAACAATAGGATCGTATGTAAAACATCAAACAGTGATTCCAACGATATATTTTCAACCGAAAGCGGAACGGAAACTGGAGCTACTGGGTTTTTTCACACTGACACGCTTCACACTCACACACACACACGCATACCAGAACCCGCTCACCTTCGCAAGGTGCTAAATTTCGTGTGATTGTGTCATTTCCTATCTTGTTTTTCACATCTTCGAATCACCCACGCCTCGAGGGTCTCGAGGAAATGGGAGAGGAAAAAAGGCACACTCGGAAAAACACGAAACCCGAGCCCGAACAAAGGACAACCCTGAGTGATTGTGTTCCCACTCCGCATGGGTACTATCAGCCCGTGTAATATGTCGACTACAAAAGTACTGCCCGCCGTGCCGCTCCTTCATCCTGGCTCTCGAGAAATCGTCTTCCATTGGGCATCAGCTCGGAGACGTGGAAAATGGTTTTCACTTATTTGAAGAAAACGACGGAACGACCGTGGGGAAAACCGATACGCAAACGGTTCGACTCGATGCGATGCGAGCGATATGCGAGTCTGTGGCGTATCTTTCAATCATACGTGTGTCTTTGGGGGCAGAATGCGGGTGGATTGAAGATTTTGGCCAAACATTCCTCACGCTTGAGCTTGAAAATGGCAATTTGCTGAACTTTTCAACTCTTGGCTGGTTACAAAAATAGCAGCATGTCACTGGAATCAATGACTTCCAGATGATTCCCTTTTTATCTATATCGTTTACCTACTCCTTATATCATGCCCTTTTTTCCTGTGTTAGTTGGGTTTACAACAAGTCGTTCCAATAAACTACATCCTGACAAAACTATATGCTAATATAATGTTAA
>KZ071377.1:102134-120033 GCA_002091845.1 Anopheles cracens | reverse complement strand
CGGGCGCAAAATTGCGATTTAAATGTTGCGCCTGAAGGCCCCACCGGGCGCGTAATGAGCATGGAATTGGTTTTGGCCGCACACGTTTGCCCGACGCGGCGGTAATTTGCCGGATGAGGTGAGGGTTTTTTTTGCGTCCGATTTTACATCCCGCTCGTAACGCGACACTTAGGACGGCAGGCGTGGATCGGTGAGACGGAGCGCGTGTTTTTAAATTGACATTTTTCAGGCCAAATTTGTTTAACGTCTTGCTGGTCTTGTCGGAGTCGTGTATACTTCTAATTACTTTCCTTTTTTTATGGCGCACTAGTGTAATTATAATCTATGCCTACTCAGGGTAGAAGCATAATATGGAACAAATGCTTTCCTAACCTAATTCAGACATGCAGTAGATTACTAATAAAATTGAAGATTCAAGACACCATCAATATTTTTATTATACAAAAACAACATTGGATTTATTTTGTTATTTTAACGATTTTTGTATAAAATTTTAAAATCAGTTCTTGTCCTGTGTAGTGTTATGTTACAGCTCAACAATATTAAATAACCACATTCCAAAATTTACACATGATTGTTTTATTCAGTCCGTAAAATAACTATACAAGAACTTGTTTTTGAAAATAGCTCGAAAACTTAAAGAGATACGTGAAAATGATGTTCCACTAACCTGTAGCTAGTATAAAATACGTTTTTATGAGGTTTGGCTCATTAATGCGTTTGGTTTTCGGTTTTAGCGATCCATTTGAAACAATAAACACCGCAAATTAGCCAATGTCCGGATATTTATTTACTTGTTTGTTCATGTTACAGGAGTTTCATCAGCATTTAGTATACACGGCTTTGGAGGTTATGTTATCAAAAATATGACAAAAATAGAGCAATCTATGCAACAACAATAAAAATACTCTACGTCGAATTACACGAATAACGTATTTATGTATACTGACTGTGACTGTCCTCTTTATTGCTCTTCGTTCTTTTATAGCCGATAAGTTACAGGGGTGACCCACTCACTCTCACAAGCACCCTCGCAGGGGTTTGCAATCCAGCATTTCTTGCATTTATAGCATAAAATCTGCATATAATCTGCATAATGAAATTTAAAAAATCTTTAAACATATTGTAACGATATTCAAAGTCGTTTAAAACCTTAAAGCAAACCGTTTAAAACCAAATGTAGTTTACATTTGAATAAAAAAACATAATTTGTAATAAAAAAAAATCGTAATTTTCGTTAGTGGTCGTATAGTTATGTTACATGGAACCATTGTGCTCTTAGCAAAGTAAAAGTATTAATCATAGAATTGTGTGATTAACTATAACTTTGAGCAGCAACACTTTCAATTTTTCAATTTATTCTCTAAAATACAGGCAGTCGTATAGCTATGTATACTGTTCTTTACTGACTGTATAATTGAAATTGATATCATAAAACATTATTCCGAAACTAGTCAGGCGAATTACACTCAAACAGCATGGAACGGCGGTCCAAATTGAATCATTACATTTTTCATGCCATTATTCCGCGAGCGAATCATGCCCGAGTGAAAATCTCTTTTCAAATCTGCAGGGAGCAAACTTCGCTCGATAAGATTAATTAGCTGATTGTTTGGCTGTGGTAATCTGCCGGAAAATCGACTGCAATCTTTCCAGCCATTTGTTCTTACGTTTTGCGTTCTTGTTTTTCCTTTTTGTGTGTTTGCCTGTTCTGTTGGTTTCTCCCGTCGCGCCCATTGTTGCTGCACTATTTTAACGTGTTTTTCTTCTTCTTCCAACCGACAACGCCGTTCCATTGCCATTCCGGCAATCCATTTCAATATCTATCAATATTTGAAGTGCACGTAAAAGCAGCCGAGCCCTCTTCGAAGGCCCGCATCATCCGTAGCGAGTCTGCGTTGCGGGAATCAGCCAGTCCATCGAACAATAAAGCATCGTCGGAAACCGTCGGAATGAAGCCCTGCCGGTATGGCGAGAATTTTAAAGGTTCAACCTTCGGCAGAGCAACATTTTCTCCCCGACAACACGGCAGCTCCAGCAGCACCATCCATCTTCCAGACGAGAGTAGTGATGTCTCTACTAGCTTGCTGACAAACCGATAAAAGTGTCTTGCTGTGCAGTGCTTTGCATGCCGTCTCGATTTCATGTATTAATAATACATTGCTAAAATTCGTTTCCGCACCCACATCCGGCGGGTTCCCTGCGACGCATGCTGAAACCAGCTCATTCGAACCATTTCGAGCGGCAAAGACGTTATGTGCGGACTCGCCATGAGGAATGCCATTCAGCAGTGGGACGGGAAGTGTTCGTGTATCGATGCTGTACATGCTGAGGTTATGTACACAACACCAAGCATCGCCGAAGAAGGCATAGCCGTTGTCGATAACAGCGTTTTGCGTTCTTGTTTTTCCTTTTTGTGTGTTTGCCTGTTCTGTTGGTTTCTCCCGTCGCGCCCATTGTTGCTGCACTATTTTAACGTGTTTTTCTTCTTCTTTTTTCTTTTTCAAACAACCATTTCCCGCTCTCGGTTCACGCCATCCTTTGTGCCGTTGGATTCGAATCATATTTCATCGCCAACCGTCTGCACAGAAGTCTACCAAACAAAGCCCCCGCTGGCAGCAGGGCAACACGGGCGTCGGCGGCGGCTACGGGGGCATCCCCGGAACCGGATGTGGATTGATCGTGGACGGACGATCGCGGGACGAGAAGCTGGGCGCACCGGACGGGATGGAGGACGAGCGGGACCCAGACGTGATACCCGCGCAGTTCGGTAAGACTCGATTAATACAAATTTATTTCAATCAAGCGCGGCGTTGGCTGCTTGCTTTTGAATGCGTTTTCTTCTCATTGCATTTCCCTTCCTTACTTTATTTCTTTTGTTTTGCCTCTCTTCCATGGTCGCTGCAGCAGTGTCGAACGATCCGGAAAGTGTTAGCTTCAACTCCTCCAAGTGGCCAAACGGGAACTTTGTAAGTATGGCGCTGTGCTTTCGCTCATAGTTACAACTTATTTCGCAAGTATGAGTGGCACTCCTCGAGTAAAGTTATACAAGCGGCAATTGTTCAGGCTTATGCATCGTACACGATTTTTTACAGCAATGTCAGTCGTGTTACACGGTGAATAAAAGCTAAACTGAATTGCTAACTACAATGATAACAATTGTAAAAACAAAAAGGAATTATCCATGTATTCACTTATCAACCATATAATTTCAATATGATTGATAAGTTCAATATCTTACTGTGTATGAATCAAGCCAGCAAACGTCGATCGGACCATAGGGATAGGATCCATAGTTCAAATGTAAAATCTAACTTCAAAATGTATTACTTGTTACTTAATTAATTGAACCTTAGCTAGATGAAAACAACGTTAACAAACGTTTCTAAACATCTTTCTACATCTACAGGTAAACGGTGTAGCGCTACATTCTACGCTGTTTGGAAAAATACACCAGTTTTTGACAACTTTAACTGGTTTTGAATGGCATACTTGTTATTGGAACTTTGGAGCTTTCAGCTTCGATTGCATTAGTTTTATACAATGCTTAATTTTAGCGATGTAGTTTAGACAAAAAAAAATTGACAAAAATAAACCTATGAATTGTTAGTGATAAAATAGGTTTTAAGATTTTCCTAGCCACACCTGACACTTAATTGGTAGTTGTTGACGGAAATGAACATCAGTCAAGAGCTTAATATTTGAGCTTTATTCCTGTTAAATCTGTGGCCGTCTTCCTTTTCCACTCTCCATTTTCCTGTTTGAAAAACAGGAATATATAAATCATTGCAGATATTCCTGGGGAAAAAAGAAAAAAAGCTATGAATAAAATGTATAAGTATTAATTTTGACCCCTGGTTTTATTTTACCGTTGTAAAAGTACAGGCTTACTGAACCTACAATGTTGAGGACAAACTTGACCAAACGAAAGCGTTTTATGCAAGAAATATAATTCAAAGAAGAAGAAAACAAAATAAAAAACATCGTAGTGTTATAAGCTCGTTTTTGCATTTCCTTAACGATTTTGACACTGTAAATAAGACGTATAAAACATTCAACAATGCGGTTTATGGCGAGTGACAATATATACTTCCATTACAACAAAAATATTAAAACGAAAATCAATAACAAACACGTTCGTTTAAGAACTCGCCTTTTGTTTCGAGAATCGAACCGTCGCCCTAATAGGCATGGACACGTGATCATCATCCCCAATATCTATCCAACCGACAACGCCGTTCCATTGCCATTCCGGCAATCCATTTCAATATCTATCAATATTTGAAGTGCACGTAAAAGCAGCCGGGCCCTCTTCGAAGGCCCGCATCATTCGTAGCGAGTCTGCGTTACGGGAATCAGCCAGTCCATCGAACAATAAAGCATCGTCGGAAACCGTCGGAATGAAGCCCTGCCGGTATGGCGAGAATTTTAAAGGTTCAACCTTCGGCAGAGCAACATTTTCTCCCCGACAACACGGCAGCTCCAGCAGCACCATCCATCTTCCAGACGAGAGTAGTGATGTCTCTACTAGCTTGCTGACAAACCGATAAAAGTGTCTTGCTGTGCAGTGCTTTGCATGCCGTCTCGATTTCATGTATTAATAATACATTGCTAAAATTCGTTTCCGCACCCACATCCGGCGGGTTCCCTGCGACGCATGCTGAAACCAGCTCATTCGAACCATTTCGAGCGGCAAAGACGTTATGTGCGGACTCGCCATGAGGAATGCCATTCAGCAGTGGGACGGGAAGTGTTCGTGTATCGATGCTGTACATGCTGAGGTTATGTCCACAACACCAAGCATCGCCGAAGAAGGCATAGCCGTTGTCGATAACAGCGCACGTTAGACCGAACGCAACACAGGCCCCCAGTGAAATGAAGGGCTCTCGCTGCTGGTGTGCTCTCCGCCGGCGCTCACGACACGAGCAACACAAGAAACCAACAGCGGGCGAACAGGGGACGCACGCTGGGTGGCGAATTTGTTGTTGTCGTATCCGTAAGCAAAAAAGAAAACAACTGTAAACACCATCAGCAGACTTTCAATTGCCCAACGTTTTGCGTTCTTGTTTTTCCTTTTTGTGTGTTTGCCTGTTCTGTTGGTTTCTCCCGTCGCGCCCATTGTTGCTGCACTATTTTAACGTGTTTTTCTTCTTCTTTTTTCTTTTTCAAACAACCATTTCCCGCTCTCGGTTCACGCCATCCTTTGTGCCGTTGGATTCGAATCATATTTCATCGCCAACCGTCTGCACAGAAGTCTACCAAACAAAGCCCCCGCTGGCAGCAGGGCAACACGGGCGTCGGCGGCGGCTACGGGGGCATCCCCGGAACCGGATGTGGATTGATCGTGGACGGACGATCGCGGGACGAGAAGCTGGGCGCACCGGACGGGATGGAGGACGAGCGGGACCCAGACGTGATACCCGCGCAGTTCGGTAAGACTCGATTAATACAAATTTATTTCAATCAAGCGCGGCGTTGGCTGCTTGCTTTTGAATGCGTTTTCTTCTCATTGCATTTCCCTTCCTTACTTTATTTCTTTTGTTTTGCCTCTCTTCCATGGTCGCTGCAGCAGTGTCGAACGATCCGGAAAGTGTTAGCTTCAACTCCTCCAAGTGGCCAAACGGGAACTTTGTAAGTATGGCGCTGTGCTTTCGCTCATAGTTACAACTTATTTCGCAAGTATGAGTGGCACTCCTCGAGTAAAGTTATACAAGCGGCAATTGTTCAGGCTTATGCATCGTACACGATTTTTTACAGCAATGTCAGTCGTGTTACACGGTGAATAAAAGCTAAACTGAATTGCTAACTACAATGATAACAATTGTAAAAACAAAAAGGAATTATCCATGTATTCACTTATCAACCATATAATTTCAATATGATTGATAAGTTCAATATCTTACTGTGTATGAATCAAGCCAGCAAACGTCGATCGGACCATAGGGATAGGATCCATAGTTCAAATGTAAAATCTAACTTCAAAATGTATTACTTGTTACTTAATTAATTGAACCTTAGCTAGATGAAAACAACGTTAACAAACGTTTCTAAACATCTTTCTACATCTACAGGTAAACGGTGTAGCGCTACATTCTACGCTGTTTGGAAAAATACACCAGTTTTTGACAACTTTAACTGGTTTTGAATGGCATACTTGTTATTGGAACTTTGGAGCTTTCAGCTTCGATTGCATTAGTTTTATACAATGCTTAATTTTAGCGATGTAGTTTAGACAAAAAAAAATTGACAAAAATAAACCTATGAATTGTTAGTGATAAAATAGGTTTTAAGATTTTCCTAGCCACACCTGACACTTAATTGGTAGTTGTTGACGGAAATGAACATCAGTCAAGAGCTTAATATTTGAGCTTTATTCCTGTTAAATCTGTGGCCGTCTTCCTTTTCCACTCTCCATTTTCCTGTTTGAAAAACAGGAATATATAAATCATTGCAGATATTCCTGGGGAAAAAAGAAAAAAAGCTATGAATAAAATGTATAAGTATTAATTTTGACCCCTGGTTTTATTTTACCGTTGTAAAAGTACAGGCTTACTGAACCTACAATGTTGAGGACAAACTTGACCAAACGAAAGCGTTTTATGCAAGAAATATAATTCAAAGAAGAAGAAAACAAAATAAAAAACATCGTAGTGTTATAAGCTCGTTTTTGCATTTCCTTAACGATTTTGACACTGTAAATAAGACGTATAAAACATTCAACAATGCGGTTTATGGCGAGTGACAATATATACTTCCATTACAACAAAAATATTAAAACGAAAATCAATAACAAACACGTTCGTTTAAGAACTCGCCTTTTGTTTCGAGAATCGAACCGTCGCCCTAATAGGCATGGACACGTGATCATCATCCCCAATATCTATCCAACCGACAACGCCGTTCCATTGCCATTCCGGCAATCCATTTCAATATCTATCAATATTTGAAGTGCACGTAAAAGCAGCCGAGCCCTCTTCGAAGGCCCGCATCATCCGTAGCGAGTCTGCGTTGCGGGAATCAGCCAGTCCATCGAACAATAAAGCATCGTCGGAAACCGTCGGAATGAAGCCCTGCCGGTATGGCGAGAATTTTAAAGGTTCATCCTTCGGCAGAGCAACATTTTCTCCCCGACAACACGGCAGCTCCAGCAGCACCATCCATCTTCCAGACGAGAGTAGCGGGAATCAGCCAGTCCATCGAACAATAAAGCATCGTCGGAAACCGTCGGAATGAAGCCCTGCCGGTATGGCGAGAATTTTAAAGGTTCATCCTTCGGCAGAGCAACATTTTCTCCCCGACAACACGGCAGCTCCAGCAGCACCATCCATCTTCCAGACGAGAGTAGTGATGTCTCTACTAGCTTGCTGACAAACCGATAAAAGTGTCTTGCTGTGCAGTGCTTTGCATGCCGTCTCGATTTCATGTATTAATAATACATTGCTAAAATTCGTTTCCGCACCCACATCCGGCGGGTTCCCTGCGACGCATGGTGAAACCAGCTCATTCGAACCATTTCGAGCGGCAAAGACGTTAGGTCCGGACTCGCCATGAGGAATGCCATTCAGCAGTGGGACGGGAAGTGTTCGTGTATCGATGCTGTACATGCTGAGGTTATGTACACAACACCAAGCATCGCCGAAGAAGGCATAGCCGTTGTCGATAACAGCGCACGTTAGACCGAACGCAACACAGGCCCCCAGTGAAATGAAGGGCTCTCGCTCCTGGTGTGCTCTCCGCCGGCGCCCACGACACGAACAACACAAGAAACCAACAGCGGGCGAACAGGGGACGCACGCTGGGTGGCGAATTTGTTGTTGTCGTATCCGTAAGCAAAAAAGAAAACAACTGTAAACACCATCAGCAGACTTTCAATTGCCCAAATCATCGACAAAAGCTCACCAGGCGCCACCAACCTCGGCAACCCTCATCAACCGGACGGTGCCGGGCGTCTTTTTACGGTGCTCTGCCTGTGCCTTTTTACGGGCAAATAATTTCTATTAGACGCTGCTCCACAGTACCCCGTACCGAACCATCCACGATTGGTCCTGAAGCGAAGGCTTTCGGAAACGGAACGAGCGGGCAAAGACTGATGGTGTCACTAGGTGTCAATTATCTTTTCCCGTTCGCAACTCTACCGGACCGGACGCTGCTTTTTTACGTCCCAATGGCTCTTGTTAACAAACGATCGTCGACAGGAAGCGATGTTTTTGGAAGTAATGCTTTAGAGCGTCGGTTTGATTGCTATTGCTGTTACATGTTCCGGTTTGCTTGAGGAAGACACGCCCGACACGAGATTTCCAAACGTCACCGGCGCTCTGGTTCTGGCAGTTCGTTCGTTGTTTTATGTACTATTTGTTTATTTACTAGCTAGAACATTCTAAGCACAATACAAGATCACCTCGCACAATCAAAGTCGCGTGCTTATGAACACTCCCTCGAGTGCGGCGATTGGACCTCCCGATCTCCAGGGCCCCATTGTTGCGAGCACCGCGTGCCGTTGTTATTGTCGTACCAGAAAATTAATTACCAGATCAAAAATCAATTAAATAATCGTAATACCCCACCCTCTCTCTCTCCTTCTCTTTCACGCTCAATTCGCAGTATGACAGATACCCGAACCATGACATACGACCGTCGGAGCTTCTGATACCGTCCGCGGCCGGGACATTAGGGCCGACGACGAATCAATTACACCCGAATGTTAATCAACCGGGTGATAGTATTAAATTAGGTCCGTACTACACGCCGGGCGGCATGCTGGCGGGCAGCGGGACCGCGGGTGCCATCGGCAGCACGACTGGAACTCCACTGGGCGGATCCTACCTCAGCCCCGCCGGTTCGCATCCCCTCGACAGCGGCGGTTTGGACGGTGTTGGCGGCGGCTCCCTGATGTACAGCAGCGGTGGTGGTGGTGGTGGTGGTGGTGCCGGTCAAACACTAGTCGGTGGCCATCATCAATCAAGTCTTCTGCCGAACGGTGGCACCGGCACCGGAGTTAATCCTAACGATTATGACATCAATGTACATACCATCAAAAATATGCTAATGACGACTCGCGTGCCCGAGAGCTGCGTCTAGTTCCAGCGATCGAATATCGGCGACCGCAACAGACCGCAGTTACCGAGTTTTCTCAAGGAGTCTATGTGAAGCGGAGGAGTCGGAGTCGTGCGGGATTTGTGATGGTTGGTATGAGCTTCCAAGAGCGCATTTTTTATGACCTACCGCCGATTTCAATCGCGTTACCCTAGCAACAGGTTGAAAATGGAATGAACCTACTGCCTGTTTTGAACGAGGACCGGCACGTTGTTTATTTGAAACAAGTCGCTTTTCGAACAATACGTTTTGCTTTTCCGATACGATACATCGAGTCGATACAATTTGATTTTGAGGAAAAATTTTAAAAATTTTGAAAAAAAATCAGACGTACTAAAATCGAAAATCGAATCGAACTTTGAGAAAACATATTGCAGTTTCATAATCTTTTCTGATAGCTCATTGCAAAATAAATAACAAAAAAGGTGTTTTATTGTTTCTATACAGCAACATAACCAACCAATCCAGTTTTTTGTCTCTTACATGAAAATCCAATAAAAATTTTAAATGACTTACTTAACAGTAGCTCATGTCTAAGGCATACAATTAATCCCTTTTGTTTACTCTAAACTTGTAATCACATAGACACATAACGATTTCGTTCTGTTTTTATCACTCTTAAATTAGGTTTTTTTCTGCAAATGATGCCTCAGTTGTCTTACAACATATTTATGTTTTATTTTATTATTATAAAAAACATTACGACAAAAATCATATGTAAAAGCTTTTCAATTTGGTTTTCTACGACCATTTGGATTCAAGATTTTAATGTAAATGACGAAAATCAGATGGTATGTTGCGACTGTTGGAACTATTCAAACATGTGGTTTTGTTATTTTTAACAACATTACAATGAAACAATATTTAAGGTTATAACTTTCATAACTGGATAACTGGATTCCGGTTTATTAGTCATTTTGACTACAACACAATAAAACAAAAATAAACATCCAAACGATTGGAAGTAATAAAACCAAGCAAACCCAATTTGTTAAACTGTGTTTTGATTTGTGACTCTTATCTCCAGAGAGAGAGAGAGGGAGGGCGTCCCCCTAAAGCTCGCTCTTGTGGAATTATTTTTACAGGAATGTGAATCGCTAGTTTTTTGTTTAATATGCCTCACAAATATTAACGATAAATTATAATACAAATTCAAATGGAAGCGAATTCAACCCGCGCATACCGGGCACAATTTGTTGCTTGCCCAAGCGCATCCGGCTGTATTTGGCGTACGACACGACTTTACACTAATCGTTCGGAAATGACCAAAAGTGGTACGCGGGAATGATGAATAATGGCCGCGGGGAACATTTTTCCCACATTGTGTGGGTGTGTGGGTGTGTGTTGCGGGACCGGGACCGGCCAACACACAACACACGCCACACCCAGGAGAGCCCGGGCAAGTGTGAGTGGAGAAAACCGACAACTGACAATGTTGACTATGCCTTTCAGCCACCGGTTTACAACACCAGCGCAAACATGGGCAAAAAGTTTTTGTTCCACTTTCAACGATCTCACCGCAGCCGCGGGTGCATCCTGGCCGTTTTACCCGGTGTTTTTTTTTTACAAGCACCGGTTGTGTAACTACACATACGTGGAAATGATCGTCGGCCCGCGTGTTTCCGGGCTTTAACTATGCATCTGTTTCATTATTACATTCAACCAGCTTGGAAAATGAAGCAAACTTCCAGAAAAAGCTTAACATTATTGTAGGTGTAATCCTAAGCATGACTTTAGTACGGTAAAAGATAGATAGATGAATACATTTTCTGATATTTGCCTACCGTGATCTATAAATTGCTTCAACCAGCATTCTATGTTGTTCCAATATGTTCTAAATATGAACAGATTTCCGAAGATCAATTTACTATTGTTAAATATTATTAAATGGGTCATTCGTCTAACACATCACCAGCTGGTGAGTTCGAAACTTTACTAGACCGTCATACCAGCAACGGCAGATCTAACCCTACTTGAGGTTATTGTGCCAACAATGAACAAGAACAACCTTTCAGGTAAGTTTATTCAGGCTTAGTCGGGCTATTTCCACTTCATGTTTTGCACAAATCATGTCTTCAAATTCTACGAAAAAAAAACTGAACCTAATTCATACGTTGATTCATACGAAGATCATACGTTGTGTTGAACATTGATCAAATTGTGAGTTATGCTAAAAATTGAAACGTACCTCTTTCATGTACCTGCTTTTTACTGTGACTTTAATATTTAACATTGAAGTTGTGTATGAAAACTTATGAGCCGTGAAAGGTTTCGGCCAATGCTAATCTAAGCTTAATATGAAATCTTATGCAACCTTCCATTTCCTTGGCATTTCAATCTCGTATGTGGCCCAGAACAGCATAAGAATGGAGATTCATAGACGATACCCTCTGACGAAGTCCTCTTCGACGTTTCCACAGAAAAATGCACAAGAATGATGTTTGAATGAATGAGTTTTACGATGACCTCACCATCGTGCAATGCATCAGACTCGTCAGGGTATCCGGTTCATGTTAGTGAAAGGACGCTGGCCCCATTCAGCCAAGTTGAAATTCTCAAATTCTTCAAACGTTGGAGTCGTACCTGAACAGCAACTAAATGCATCTGTCCAAACAAACTAATTTCAATAATATAAACGCTACTACTAATGTACATACTTCTCATGGCTGGTAGAGTGTTATAGTTTTACTACGTATGTCAGTAATTTGAAAGAACTCGAAACAAGTAATAAATGTAAAACTTCAAATGTTTAGAACTAAATAACATCAATATTAATTATCATGCACGTAAGTTCGAATAAGAAATCTGATAACATTACCGTTTTGGGTTTTGGCGTAAAGTGATGAATTGCCACTAAAAATAATGACGTCCGTGTACATTATTAATTACGACCCTCCAATTCCCCATCCACACTAACGCTGCCACACATAAACTCGCATCCCTCGAGAATTAACTGTTATTGTTGCTATTCGGCGGCCGTCAATCAATTACGATGAACCTATCCTGTTGCACATTTGTCATTGCGATAATTTATAAAACATTTAGTTCATAATTCGGTATGTTTGGTAATCCTCGATGTCACTCACGATATACGACACACGGTAATAATTCAATTAATTAAAGAATGATTAGGCCAATGTGCAAATGCTTGAAAACCGTAGGGTATAAGTTGAGAAGATACAAGAAGTTACAAGATCATTGGACCAACTCGCAGAACTAGTTAAACAGTTAAAATAAGGTACAAACTTAAGTTTGCAGTGAATTTCAAGATACCTCACAATTGTATACCGTAACATAATAAAACTATGGTTGAGAGATTGCAATAAAATTGTTTTACGTTCAAGTTTAGATCAAGTTTAGACATTACATCCCATTCTTACTTTTAACACATATAGCAGCTTTTCGGACGTTGAAAAAAAACCGGTTACAACAACTAAAACAAACAATTGCTTTTAAGGCAGTGTTGCGTTAGACGTTATGCTACCTGCAGCCATCTATTTGGGTTTAAATACATCTATCCTCAATCGCTCATCAAACCATTGACACAATACCACCGGACCTACTACTAATTTACCTTTCACTTTGTCCTTTTTTCACTACAATACAAATATAATGATCAAGGTTTTTCATAAGGCGTGCATGTATACGTAGGATGTCGAACACTGTAGAAAACGTAATGAAATATATCCAAAGCTTGCGATAGTATAGAAAATTGTAACAAAAACGTATGCTATGCATCAATTTGATTGACTTGTAGCAAAAGCACTGCGTTGCTATTTCTTATCTCAGCATCTTCTGGAGTAAGAACGCATATGTATATGCTCCCACCGCACAAGCACTGTTCGCACTGCGAAAACTAAATCGCTAACATGGTGCGATATGTTGGTAAAGAGTTACAAAAATGCTTTTTTTTCGTAAATACATCGTTCAATCATATCGGGTATCGTTTTTTGTTTATGCTGGTTCCATTTTTTGTTTGCCTTATCGGTATGGTTTAAAGCACTTTAGACCATTGATGAAGAAATGCACTCTAAATGCATTACAAAATTCGCTCACTGGTTAAAACCATCGGATTGCTTACTTCGTAACGGCGTGGATGGCTTCCGCAAGGTAGGCGACGTTCTTAGACGTCACGCCCGCCATAGAAATGCGACCGTCCTTCGTCAGGTAGACGCTGAATTCCTTCGTCAAACGTTCGCACTGCTGCTGGTTCATGCCCGTGAAGCAGAACATACCGATCTGATCGGTAATGTGCGACCAGTTGCGCGACGAACCCAGGTCCTTCAGATTCTGGCGCAAGGTGGAGCGCACGGAAATGATACGATCCGCCATCAGCTTCACATCGCCGAGCCACTCTTGGCGCAGCTGCTGGTCGCCCAGTATTTCGGACACCAGTCGCGCACCGTTGATTGGTGGATTCGAGTACATCGGACGGATGAGAATCTTGATCTGCGACATCGTACGGTCGGCTTCGTCCTTGCTGCCGGTGACCAACGAAAACGCTCCGGCACGCTCTCCATAAAGACCCATGTTCTTCGCATAGCTCTGCGCCAATGCAATCTGATGTCCGTCGCGCAGAAAGGCGCGCACCGCGAACGCGTCCTTGTTGACGTCTCCGCTGGCGAATCCTTGGTAGGCCATGTCGAAGAACGGGAACAGGTTGCGCTTCTTGAAGACAGCCGACATTTCGGCCCACTGTTCTGGCTTCGGGTCAACGCCTGTGGGATTGTGTGCGCAGGCATGCAGTAGTACGACAGACTTTTCCGGAATTTTCTGTTTAGAAAAACACATTCAGAAATAGATACTGATTTAATTTGAACTGGAAAAAACATGAAATAAATACATTTAGCTGCTGTGGTTTTTGTGAATACATTCAGAAATAGATACTGATTTAATTTGAACTGGAAAAAACATGAAATAAATACATTTAGCTGCTGTGGTTTTTGTGAATGGCTTCCACTATATCATATTGTCTTTTTTATTTTGCAATGTGTTTTTAACGATCCACAAAACTAGTTTTCTTTTTCTTTATGTCAAATATTTCAGTGAAATTTAATGAAAGTTAAGTATTTACTTAATGACAGGATGGTCGGACGACTGAAAATTTGACATCAAATGGCGGTGAATTGGGCGGAAATGACCCACCACAATCCTCGAAAAAGTAAACAAAACCATTTAACGTTGGTGTTGAGCACTAAGCGTGATACGTATATAGAACAACAACGAGCTATGTGGGCAAAGGAAAATAACACTCGAAACGCAAACAACCCATTAGCCGCGTCTAAGACAATCGTCGCAAAAATGATGCAATCATAAGCCAGCCACAGGAACTAGCCAGCTTGACGAGTACAAACAACTCCAAGCAAAACAACAACGTGAGGCCACGCCGCGTTCCAGATCAAACCGAACTGATAGCGGTGCATTGTGACGTCGGCCACCATGTGCTAGTTAAACCGTTTGATACTGCCTGGCGCCATTCACCTATGAGTATAGCGATAGTAGAGCCGTCTTCCACTTACCGACAGATCCTCCAGCGCACCGTTGAAGTCGAAGCCACAGTTCGATGGATCGTAGTAGCGGTACGACTTCACGTTCAGTCCTGAGTGCCGGAAGATCGGTCCATGGTTGCCCCATGACGGCGTCGGTAGGTAGATATCCTTCGACCCGGGGAAGAAGCTGGACAGGAATGCACCTCCGATACGGAGCGCTCCGGTTCCACTGATGCCCTGCACGGTTGCGTTCAGCCCATTCGCCACATGCTCGCTCGACTCGCCGAGGGCCAGCAGGATGCTGTACTTGCAAAACTCGGCCGTTCCGCCGATGGGCGAGTATTCGTGGTCGAGCTGCTTGTCTGCCAGACGTTTTTCGGCCTTTCTCACGCTGGGCAGTACGAATGGTTTGCCGCTGTCGTCGCGATACGCTCCAACGCCCAGGTTGATCTTTTTCGGGTTTGTGTCACGCTTGTAGGCCTCCGTTACACCAAGGATAACGTCCGGGGGTCCCATCTGTACTCCACTCCACCAGGAGCTGCAAGGGGAGGGTCAAAAC
Source organism: Anopheles cracens (assembly GCA_002091845.1). NCBI lineage: Eukaryota > Metazoa > Arthropoda > Insecta > Diptera > Culicidae > Anopheles > Anopheles cracens. The sequence goes on along the minus strand of KZ071377.1, from coordinate 104,892 downwards.
AAATGGATTATCATGTCGCTTCATACAACTGTTTGATGATGATTGATTGATGAGAACGCAACGCAGATTATTGGTGTATCTCCGCGATATTTGCTACAACTGATTGTCGAATAATTAGATGCTATGTTTGAGGTAGCTTGTTCTTCCAATCAATTCTAAATGATGAATTTTCAAACGATATGTATCCTAAGTGCACTGACCGACGTTTTTGTTCTCAGGGCATTTCCTCCCTGTAATTTGGCCTTATCCCGGGCTTACTCGGTTAAGAGCCAAATGCTCTTGTGATAATTATGATAAATAGTTAGAAAAACATTGCGACGAAACACTCATATGCATGTTTATCTGGAGCATTATCAGCTCTTGTTTGCAAAAGATATCACAATCTGGAAATCTTTTATTTGCACTTTTTTGCAGTTGTTATCAAGTGAACGATAGGTCGAGGTTCAATGTTGAAGCAAACAATTAAGGAAGTGTTTATGTGAATAATTTATCGTAATATGCCATTTCATATTGTGTAGACAACACAAGCCGCATTGTGTAATCGGCTAACTTAGATTGCTGGGGTTATTGAATCTTGTAGTCAAGGTAACACGTATATGATGATTCATCTAAGCATAAGCGGAACGTTTGCCCCGCAACATTAAGGAGCTGGATTTCTCTACCTTTCTCTCTGTTATTTTTAGATCACACTCTATCCACTTGAAATCTTGACCATCCTCCGTTAGGTAATCATTGAACCATGAATACATTCAACGTCATCAGCAGTGCGTTCCGCGGTTTGCGAACGATCACGGCTCCATCTACTGACCGCCGTGACCTTGGCAAATCAGCGGAAGGTCAGATTTTCTGTGGTAACCTATAACGGATGCCGCAGCCGAGATCAAATTCCGGTGGATACGCGTGAACCGGTGATAACGAATATTCCTTACCTGGCGCGAATGGCCAGCTGGCCTTGGGCTGGTAGTACATTTCGCAACAAAACAGCTGAGCTGCGCTGAAGAGCTTTCGAGCAGGCCATCTTTGCGTACGCCGTCACAGGAAAACCACTGCAAAACAAAACTCACTTAACAAATACAATGCGGCTGCGGCTGTGGTGGTCTCCTCCGCACGAACTATGGGACCGTTTCTTTTCGTTTGACTGGAGTGCAAACAGAGATTTCGAACTTACCGGAGATTAAGCGAATCGTTATCAAAAACGTTATCACAACACGGCTTTCCTCGTTCAAAATGCGTGAGTGGCAGGTCCGAATGTGTTGCATTTTATTGCCGGCCATATTGCGCTGTATTTTGACAACCGTAGACTAGCTTGTTTATATCTTCGTAAATATTGAATGTATCCGTTTTTTTCTCTCGTCAAACGGTTTCGATTTATTAACTGAATTATATTTTACGTTTGGCGAAACACTATGTTCTAGTTAGAAATTATTGCAAAACATTTGCAATCAGATTTTGAGCACTTTGCTGGGCTTAGGTTGTCATATTTAATGTGCATACCTTCCCAGAATTCAGTTTTATTTTGTTTTGAATTTTGAAGTCATATTGCCGACAACACCGACTTGCGAAATTTCATAATTTAATTTCTAATTTTAAAGCAATTTCCGACCATCGAGAAATCATTAAGCATCGAACGATTTTATCCGATGATTGTAAAATATTGATTCGTCACACATGAAGTCCTATTTTCTCACTTATGCTAAAAATACGAGTCGGCATAACCGGTCAGTATTGTATACAACCCTGGAAGTTAAAAGAAAGCGCGTGAAAAGAACGTTTGGATTTGTTCTCGGAAATCCGCTGATTGTTTATTTCATGCACGTAGTTTTTTTTGCAAAGGCCACGCTACATTTACGACGTTTTCCTGTATTGTTTTGTGTTTCAATTATTGAAGGTGCGTTGCTTATTAAACTATTCCATATCAACATCATCAATCTTCAATTTGTATAACTTATTTAGGGATAATGGCCGAAAATAAAGCCACGATCGTCGAAACTACCGCCTCCAGTGCAGCAGATTTACAAACATTCAGGAAAAAGTACTTAGCTTTGGCTAACAACTATGAACAGCTCAGCACAGCCATACCAGAACGCCTGATGTTCCTTTTCAAGGACAACAACGAGAGGAAGTATTTGTGCATTATGTGCAAAAGGATGTCAGATATGATGAAACCATTCATGGAGTGGGCGTACGATCTTGCAGAACGTAATTTAAAGGCCAAGTATATACAATTCGGATTGGGGTGGCGGAAGCACATCTACTATTCTAAATTTTTCCGGTTGTGGGCGCGCTACTTGATCGCGTACGAACCATCTTCGTACATACCAACTGCCTACATCCTGTTCCGTTTCTCTATGGACGCGGATCAGATGGTTGTAGTCGTATACTGTATACACGTTGAGAAATATTACCAAAAGAAAGGACTTGGCAGTCATCTCATGGTTACGCTGGAAATTTTATCCCGTCGTTTTGGAGCAGAACTTGTAATTATATCAGTACCGACGAAAGATGATTCTTTGAAAAGATTTCTGCACCAACTGGGGTATTCTGAAGATCGAAGCCGGTCTCCAGCTAACGTGGACGTCGAAGTTATGATAAAGCGTACGCTTTGTTATACAATAATGAAACCGACAGTTAAATAATGTGACTGATGTGTTGGAACATATTATGACTTGATGTTGAAATATATTTTAACAAAGCGCATACAACACATACATTAGTTGTCGTCAATTTTCACCAACTTCCGAACCTTGTTGGTTTTCAT
>KZ071377.1:52441-65473 GCA_002091845.1 Anopheles cracens | reverse complement strand
TTCCCATGAAAGTACTATCATCTTCTATCATCATCGCTGCAAAGCTGTGGAAAATGTAATGGCACAAGGAAATGAAAACGATTAGCATATTACGTGTCCCGGAGGACACCAGCGCAGCGGATCCACCCGGATTATCTGGAGTGCAATAATAAGATTTAGTGTAAAGTTTTGCTTCCACTCCCGGACGAAGTTCCTCGGGCGGTGAGGCGATGCTCCGCAGCAAAAGTGCAAGTTTATGAAGTAGAGTATGGAGTCCATGCAAGGTGGCCTGCATGTTCGAGCGAAACCGGCGCTCACGTTCCTTACAGCCGACTGTTGCTGCTGCTACTGCTGCCGTAATTGTATCGCGTAAGAAGCGAAAGTAAAAAAAATCTCTACAAATAATGTTTTGTAGAAATGCTCGCTTGAATGAACATGTACAAACGAGAAGTTGAAGAATCGTTGAAGCCTCTGTCCCTTACACACCCAGTGTGTCGGATGTTTTCTTGTCGATGGATACGTTTTGAAAGGTTTTGTTAAAAAAAGAACAAAAAAACTGCACCCATTACGGTGATGCCAACGCTATGCGGAAGTCCGCTAACGGCTGGTGAAATTCGCACGTTTTCCGCTTCCAATAAAAATCTCTTCATTTCAAGCGTAAGCCCGCCAGCTGGTACGGCAGTGTTGGCATTCTTTTTTCGTTTTTCCTCGCAGGAGTTTTACATAAGCTCCGATATGAAATGGGCAATGGAATGGAAGGGATAGTGGCAACTGATTCTGGCGAGGCCAGCGTTGGAGGTGGTAAAGATCGTATAACGCGAATAAAACTGCATCCAGCTGGCCGTGCATCCGTCCATCAGGAAGTGTAAAAACTTAATCATCACCGAGGCTTCATACCGTGCACATGGTGGGAAAATCAACCGTGAAACGGGTCGACATTCGAACAAGGAAAAGTTTTACCAAGATAAAAACGGGGCCACAGGGTTGGGAAAGAATACTAAGCGGGAGGATTAAAAAAACCTTTCTTGCTCGGTGCACCGCGAGACAGTATTTTAGGAATAGAACCTTCTTTATGAGTTCGACATTAAAGGATTTCGATTAATAATGCATCTTGTGTTGGATTTCATTAGAATCGTTAGTTTGCCGCATCGCCACTACTACATAAGGTATTGCACAAATCCCTTTACTTACGAATTGCAATTCCGCGCCTAACATTATGGCATGTATTTCAAAGTGCTTATGGATGTAACATTTTCTCCCCGTGGTTCAGCTGTTCAGACACTCCACAAGGATGCACGGTCAATTTGACAACGGTCGCGTTAGTTACTCCCCATCGTGCTCAGGCCGTCGATTAGATTGTGAGCACGCAAAGCTGCACACAGCAGCACGAAGGTCTCTAATGAGTGCGCTGGGACTGGTCTTAATCTAGATTCAACAAATTGAACTTACGACGGAAATTCGGACGAGGTATGGTGCCCACGGTGCCGGTCGTTCGGGACCTCCCGGTGGATTATGTTTTACGAGCTTTTACCGATCATACCTTTCTCCCGAACTTCACGTATGATCACACCCTGGAACTGTAGGGAGGCGAGTCGAGTTCGTGAGAACAAGTGTTTCGTGGTATCCTCTCGAGGACACTTTACAAGTTATTACATTTGGAAGATAATACGCGCAGCGCGGCTGTGAGAGTACGGAGGAACTCCTGTCGGTAAAGCAACATGTGACATGTACTGAGTTTCTTTTTTTTTCTTCTAAATATGCAATCATGTGGTTTTGCGGTTTTATTTTGGCGTTAAACTAACCTGCATTAAAAAAAATGCTATAATTTTGAAATGATTTACCAAATTTAACGTTATCAAAAGCTGTCAGATAAGTGGTTGTTTTTAAAGTATAATTATCTTTTGATAGAAACTTGATAGACAAACTTTTGAATAAAATGTATGAAGGTTTTTGCAGCGGTTTCGGTACGCGTATTTGGCCCGATACAATGTTATCTAAAATGACATTCATAAACCGTTCCCCCTATCACAAAAACACTAACCTAATCTGACCGCATCTCAAGCGACCCAATTCTTCCCAAACGCACATTGGACTATTTAGAGTCTATGCTATAATGAAACTAGTCCCAGTAGTATTCTTCAAGAAATGCAGAATTTCAAGATTTCAGTATTATTATCATTATTTTATTATTATTTTATTATTAATTTTATGGTAAAATATTTCCTCTGTATTCCCCACACATAAGTCGGCCCCTACGATCGTGAATGTGTGTAAAATGTATCTAGTCTATTTTATTACATTAATGTTAGAGGTTCAGAGATCGGATATACTGTATCATGAAGTATACTATTGATTTCTTTATCAATGCTATTACTCTGCTTGCAAAGTTGTGATGTTTCTTTCACGATCACTTTTGATCGATTACTAAATGGAAAAGCTACAGATCTTATCATTCTTGCTTGTAGTTCAGCAGAAAACTTCACTTACACGATCACACGATAGTGACACGATCATTTATCTTGACCATTGCCTAAATAGTGCAGCTCCCAATTCCAACTACTTGTTATTGCTTGTTATTTCAATCATTGCAACTCCCAAATACCCCCAAATCTAGAAGTTACGTTCGACGTATTTGTGTAAAACAATTCAACAGATTTTGTACTACGGAATGTAGGAACCCTTTTGCCATATGCTATCCGCGCCGGACGGACGGTCACATTGGTTCATGAATGAAACGGCCATTTGGAGGAGCAAATGGTGAAATATTTGCAACTGAGCCGCGATAATTTATGCGCTAGATATATCTGCTCTCCAATTTGCCATTTTGATGTGGCCGCTTTCCCTCCCATTTGAGCATAGCTGTGCTACATTTAACACGCGGCTCCGGAACCATTTTTGCATTCCACTTGTGGGCCGCATTCAATTCCTCATCCGTTTATGCTGGCGCGGCGTTCGCGCTCGCCGCGCAAACGAGGAAATGCTCGAAATGCTGCTTGTCCGAATGCCGGCGAACACAGATGCGAACTTACGGCTCATCAGGCGTGGGCGAACGAATGAAAAATGAATTAAAATGAGTGATGATGTAATGGATGGTGCCGCTAACGTATCAGTTTCGTCGGTCCGTCCAACCCGGCCGAAACGGTCCGCGGCAAGCAGGAGGCGCAACAATTAAAACTGCTGCAGTGTTCGAATGCACGGAAAAATGTGATTGAAATTCCGTCCGCCCGAGAAACGGTAGCAGGATTTTTGCCTCGCGAGATAGATAGCTGCGCGTTTTTCATTCACCCGTTGGCCTCATTCATCCGGACCACCCCCGGACGTCACCATCTGTGTTGCGCGGTGTGTTTCTGTTTGTTTGTGATTGTTTTTGGCAAATTAACAAGAAGAAACTTTTAATTGAATTGTCGGTAAGCCTATCGGAGGAGAAGTGTCACGGCAGCGAGTGTCACACTGTGTCGCAGTGTGTGCGTCGTTGTGGGCATGCAAAGAAGTCAGTGGGGGTCACTATTTATTTTGGAATTCTTCACTCCGTTTGTCGTTTTAATTGGGATTCTTACGGCAGAGTGGCTGTTGAGTAAAGTAGAGTATGAGAAAAAACATCATCACAGAAGTTCTCCTACTAGAAGTTCAATGTGTACAAGGAAGGAATTAGTTCCATAGTTTTCAGTGGCGTTGCATCTACTTATAAAATAGTCGATGATAATAGACGACAGATATTTGATATTGATATTGTCAAGGTCATGAAACATACAACTGTCAAAAGAACATCGATAAATTATTGTGAGACATTTTGTTTCTCCATATACTAAGCAACCAATTGTCATTGTAGAGCAGCAAGTTGTTTGACAAAAAAGAGACCAACTCATAAAAATATGATAAGAAAGTGAGCACCTCAAACGAACTACTGGAGTGTCAAAAACTAAACCTTATCATGATTTCGAAACACTTTGTCTGTGTCGACAAACTACAGTAAGACCTAGCAAGTCACGCTGAACGCTCTCCTCGATAGTCCCGAACATAAAGATCCTCGCTATATCACCCCGTGTTGCGACGCCTAAAACAACACAGTAAATGGCAGCGCTTAAGAAGGGTTAACCCTTTGCCATTACAATGCAATGTTAATATACATTTGTCGAGATTTAATGGAGCTATTTGATGCTACGCAAACTACCTAACACCTCTTTTTGCACTCGTTTGGTGTGTTTTTCGGCAGACAGGCAAGAAAAAGCACTGGGCAAGGGGACAAATATACGCTCATTAATTATTAACACTTTATTCGACGGTTGACACCGAACGGGTGGAGCGACGGTGGGCGGGTTTCTCAATTTCATTGCCGCTACTAAAACCCGTAAAATGGGGGGTTTATTTACAATTAGCGTGAGATTTAATCAACCAAATCTTTCGCTACGGGGTTGTTGTTGTGTATTACATTTGAATGGAATGTTAAAAATCTCTGGGAAGTGTGTAAAAATTGCTCATGTTGGTGTATCTTCATATAATTTTTGTTCTAAATATTTCGAAGGGATAATAAGATTGCTCGAGTTATGGCTGTAAAACTACCCAATATGTTCTCATGCGAGTTAATTACCATCAGTTAATTAAAACCTTGTTCTAACGAACTGGAGCTAATTTGCATACAAGGAATTCCACGAGTGAACGCATTTCAATTTTGATACCATGGGTTTTCCACATGAAGCGGGTTCAATCGTTTAATGAAAAATAAAGCTAAAAACACAGAGATTGGTTGATATTTATGGTAGTTTATTGAACTTACCCGAAAGGAATTGTAATGTAAATTAAATTGGAGAAGAAGTGCGATGCAATAAAAGGAGATAAATAATGACAATAATATTTTATAAAAAAATCTTTATTTCTTTATTGCTATGATAATGTTTGTAATTCGAAAAAAAAAACAAATTTAATTAATGAAATGAGTTCCTTTATTGGAAAACCCCATTAGAAATACATCATAGAATTGACAGATTAGGTTACAATAAATTGCGTTGATGCTGTTCATGCCATCCCATGGTGGTTCCTTTTTTTCACATTCGATTAAATGCTGTTGAAGTCCGCAATAATAACGAGCTTTTCTCCACCCCGGGGAAGCGGTTTGAAGCAATTTATTTATCGGTGGTCAGACGCCAATGGGGTATGCATAAAAAATAGACGGAAATGTGTTTTATGGGTTGTTCCGGTACATATTTATTTGAGGGTTAACCGAACACCATGCGAAACATCACACTAAGACACACACACACACCCCGCACCAAAGGGTGTGCTTATCCGATTTTCTTAGTCCAGTGTGCGCAGAGGAAGTGAGTTGAACGTAAAAAATGATCCCAATCAACTAGGCTGAAAGATTGTTTTACAGTGTAACAACGTTCCCATGCCTCGCTTCATCGCATTTAAACAAGACGCCATTTTGCTTTTACACCCTGCCGCGCCCTGCCGCTCCTCCTTGCCCCGTGTCGTGCCCGTTACAGCGGTCGGAATTTCGGCAGCCCCAGGTTCGTAGGGCTACTAAACGCAGCCCATTCTCGCAGCTCCTTCCGGGACTAGAATCCGAGAAAGTGGATAAAAAGGTTGATAATTTGGTTTTATCGTCTTGCCTTGGTCGGTAGTACCGGTTTTTTTTGCTACCATCCGGACAAGATTTTTTTTTACGATTACAGCACTTTATTGGGTGTCATAATTCAACCGGATCCGGATCCGTAGAGAATTTTATCCTGGCCTTCCCGGCTGCGAACCGTGAGCGTGGCGGCGGCAGGCACGGTCCACGCACGGAGAAAAGGGTTTCGGACGCCCGGAACGTGTCGGTTTCGGTTATGTTGTTTTGAGCCATATGTACTCCGACATAGCCTCGGTGAGCGGCAGTGAAATGTAGTTCGATTGGGTCGTAGTGGTGAAGCCGGGAAGTTTGACCTGATTATGTTAAAGTGCGTTCCAGCGGCGCAGACTACGGGGTAGAGCACGAAAATAGTATTGCAACGTTCAAGTAGACAATAAAAAACTGCTATTTCGGGGATTAGTGTTCTTAGGACTTATGGCGGTGAATTCTGGCTTACATTAAACAGGATTAGCTTAAACTGGAAAAACGAAAAAAAAGTTTCATGAGCGAAAATGGCTTCAACTAGTCAGAATCCTTATCCTCCTGAATTATGACATATGGAGAGATGGTTCGTTTCTACAGTTCAAATGGAAATGTAATGAGCTGGTGTTTCATTATTCACTAATGTTAATTAAAAACACATTTTATTTCAAAAGTGATGTATAAACTTTTTTTTGTTAGTTTTGTTTTAATCCTTATAAGCGATGCCCTCAATATCGAGTAATGGTTTACGAAAATGAAAAGATGTACTCAAATGATCACATTACAGACTTTTCCCATATCTTCCAGTGTATTAGAGTATTCTACAATTTTCAGCCATATTATTTGGAATTGGTGTTTATAGGAGAGTTGGGCTCCTATCCCTGTTGTATTAAAGTACACATCGCTTTGAAAAAGGCTTACAATCGGGTCTAACGAAGCAAAATAGAAGGCTTTCATACACGGAAACAAATGTTGAATTTAGCGTTTTTTCTGCACCTCAAAGTCACGAATAGATAATAAAATAACCTCAAAAATAAAAACATTCCTTTGAACTTTTACAATTCGGTTCAATTGAAAATCTCTGGGAAGTGTGTAAAAATTGCTCATGTTGGTGTATCTTCATATATTTTTTGTTCTAAATATTTCGAAGGGATAATAAGATTGCTCGAGTTATGGCTGTAAAACTACCCAATATGTTCTCATGCGAGTTAATTACCATCAGTTAATTAAAACCTTGTTCTAACGAACTGGAGCTAATTTGCATACAAGGAATTCCACGAGTGAACGCATTTCAATTTTGATACCATGGGTTTTCCACATGAAGCGGGTTCAATCGTTTAATGAAAAATAAAGCTAAAAACACAGAGATTGGTTGATATTTATGGTAGTTTATTGAACTTACCCGAAAGGAATTGTAATTTAAATTAAATTGGAGAAGAAGTGCGATGCAATAAAAGGAGATAAATAATGACAATAATATTTTATAAAAAAATCTTTATTTCTTTATTGCTATGATAATGTTTGTAATTCGAAAAAAAAAACAAATTTAATTAATGAAATGAGTTCCTTTATTGGAAAACCCCATTAGAAATACATCATAGAATTGACAGATTAGGTTACAATAAATTGCGTTGATGCTGTTCATGCCGTCCCATGGTGGTTCCTTTTTTTCACATTCGATTAAATGCTGTTGAAGTCCGCAATAATAACGAGCTTTTCTCCACCCCGGGGAAGCGGTTTGAAGCAATTTATTTATCGGTGGTCAGACGCCAATGGGGTATGCATAAAAAATAGACGGAAATGTGTTTTATGGGTTGTTCCGGTACATATTTATTTGAGGGTTAACCGAACACCATGCGAAACATCACACTAACACACACACACACCCCGCACCAAAGGGTGTGCTTATCCGATTTTCTTAGTCCAGTGTGCGCAGAGGAAGTGAGTTGAACGTAAAAAATGATCCCAATCAACTAGGCTGAAAGATTGTTTTACAGTGTAACAACGTTCCCATGCCTCGCTTCATCGCATTTAAACAAGACGCCATTTTGCTTTTACACCCTGCCGCGCCCTGCCGCTCCTCCTTGCCCCGTGTCGTGCCCGTTACAGCGGTCGGAATTTCGGCAGCCCCAGGTTCGTAGGGCTACTAAACGCAGCCCATTCTCGCAGCTCCTTCCGGGACTAGAATCCGAGAAAGTGGATAAAAAGGTTGATAATTTGGTTTTATCGTCTTGCCTTGGTCGGTAGTACCGGGTTTTTTTTGCTACCATCCGGACAAGATTTTTTTTACGATTACAGCACTTTATTGGGTGTCATAATTCAACCGGATCCGGATCCGTAGAGAATTTTATCCTGGCCTTCCCGGCTGCGAACCGTGAGCGTGGCGGCGGCAGGCACGGTCCACGCACGGAGAAAAGGGTTTCGGACGCCCGGAACGTGTCGGTTTCGGTTATGTTGTTTTGAGCCATATGTACTCCGACATAGCCTCGGTGAGCGGCAGTGAAATGTAGTTCGATTGGGTCGTAGTGGTGAAGCCGGGAAGTTTGACCTGATTATGTTAAAGTGCGTTCCAGCGGCGCAGACTACGGGGTAGAGCACGAAAATAGTATTGCAACGTTCAAGTAGACAATAAAAAACTGCTATTTCGGGGATTAGAGTTCTTAGGACTTATGACGATGAATTCTGGCTTACATTAAACAGGATTAGCTTAAACTGGAAAAACGAAAAAAAAGTTTCATGAGCGAAAATGGCTTCAACTAGTCAGAATCCTTATCCTCCTGAATTATGACATATGGAGAGATGGTTCGTTTCTACAGTTCAAATGGAAATGAGCTGGTGTTTCATTATTAACTAATGTTAATTAAAAACACATTTTATTTCAAAAGTGATGTATAAACTTTTTTTTTGTTAGTTTTGTTTTAATCCTTATAAGCGATGCCCTCAATATCGAGTAATGGTTTACGAAAATGAAAAGATGTACTCAAATGATCACATTACAGACTTTTCCCATATCTTCCAGTGTATTAGAGTATTCTACAATTTTCAGCCATATTATTTGGAATTGGTGTTTATAGGAGAGTTGGGCTCCTATCCCTGTTGTATTAAAGTACACATCGCTTTGAAAAAGGCTTACAATCGGGTCTAACGAAGCAAAATAGAAGGCTTTCATACACGGAAACAAATGTTGAATTTAGCGTTTTTTCTGCACCTCAAAGTCACGAATAGATAATAAAATAACCTCAAAAATAAAAACATTCCTTTGAACTTTTACAATTCGGTTCAATTGTACTTACGCTCTATATGTAATTGGATCTCTGAGATTCTAAGCGAGATGGACTATTGTACAATTTAGCCAACAGTTCTAACTATGAGCATTCTTGAAGCAACGATCCAAATAAAGTCATCCCTGTTTCCATTTACCATTGAAACCTTCACACTCCAGTTTGTGTGTGTGTGCTGAAGTGGCTATTACAGAAACCGCTGTGGTCAGGCAAACATCCTTGAAGCATGCTCACGCTGTTAAACGCTTTGCTGCACATGCTTCTTTCTGCGTTTGTCCAGTTTCCGGTGCATGCAACGAGGAACCGATTATTTATAGTTCAATGCAACTTTCGCACGCAGTGTGGCCATACATCCCCGTTCGGCACACAGTTCTTCAATGTAATTAATGAACAATTTTCCAACTCTTGTCAAACGTTGCTCCGACGGCATGATGCCAATTGGCACTCCACATTCGGATTCGATAGGGCATGCCACTTGCCCGATATGAAGTGGGACTGATTGGAGCATGGACGAATCGACTCATGGATGGATGCTTGTGAGACACACACACACACAACTTAAATCAGTTTTCAAGAGAACCAATTGATCAGAAGTAGCTGTCTCACGGCAAGGATCATCGGTGCTGGCTGGGGCCAGCTGCACTTACATGGGAATAAGGAGAAACACCCACGAGCAGCAGCTGCGGATATGCCGGAAAGCATGTTAAAACGACAAGATTTTACGATCAGGCATGGTGTGCTGCAACTCGGAGGTGTGCTGGTGATAGCTTCGCAGAAATATCCGTGATTGGATCTCACTTCGAGTTCTTAATTAAATTATATTTAATTTCTGGCAATACAGCTAGGCCGTTAATGCCTAAGAGTGAATAAACCTAATAAATTTAATAATCTGACATCAATAACATTTTGTTATTTGATCGCATCTATGAACTATAGCATCAAACTACTTGAGCGTTTGGAAAAAAGAAGGTTTAGTACTTATAGTTACTATAAATTTCTACACCACTGAGAAGTAAGGAACTATGTTTCAAAAATAGATTTTCCATTATTGCCTACGAACTTATCAGTCCGTGACAGCTTACTTAAACTTTTCAGGTGGCAAAGACGGAGTGTGCCGGTAGACGTTGTTATGAACTGGGTCATTTCGGTGCCTTAAATGCCAGCGAAAAGAATAAATACGAAGCCCTTTAGTTATGGAGTAGCGTGAAATTCGATTCCGTCCGAGCCCCGTGCGCACTTTTGCGAGCGAAAGCATTTTCCGGGCTCGGTAGCATGCTACCGGAGCTGAAAGGCAAGACTGATCGCCACAACAGGCATCCTGTCACGCTGAGAATGAATATAGCTAGGCGAAAAATAACGCAACAGCAAACAAAAAAAAGGAACAACATTGCTCCCTTCCACCTACTGTGACGGGACCAACAGCATACACACGAGGGACAGCCGAATTGACATTTGGATAGTTCAAATTCCTCAACGAGCAATGCCCGCTGCCGTTTTGGCGATGGAGGCGCCCCGGTTTTGACGTTACTGGAGTGGGGTTCTCGGAGGGCGGGGAAGGGGGGGGGGAAATAGGCAAAATCGAAAGAAAGGCCCATTAGCCGGGAGTCATCGTCGGAAAGGTCGATGCAGTAGTGAGCATTTTTTTCTCTAATTCCGAATTCCATCACACTCTGGCACACTGGCAGTCTGGTAAGCGAGTGTCGTGGGGTGGGATATCCTGAATTTGAATTACAATCGTAATGGGTCCTCCTCCCTTCCCGTGGGCCTTCCCGCAGTCGGGGAGCAGTTCGGGCCCCATGGATCATTTCTGGCGCGCAGTGGTGGTATCAATCTTGTGGCAAATACTGCAACGCTTCCCCGGATAAACACAATGGTTCCGGGGCGAAAGGGCGTGCGTGTACCTGTGTCCTGACCTAAATATGTTGCTTTCTCCCTTGAGTGGCAGCGGCAACACTATTGCCTCTGACGAAGAAAAACATATTATCCGTGCGTCCGGGTCGTCACTGATACGTAGGAAAGTGCCAGTTCAGAGGAAAGACACATTTCCTTTCCTTTATTTATGTCACTTTTTGAATGGTGCGCGTGCTTTGCTCGCTTTGTTGGCTGTATCTGACGGATGGCACTGTTGATTACATTTTGGTATCGCTCTATTTTCATGTTGATATTTTATTAAGTTGTTTGAAATAAGTTTTAATTTGTGTGATCCATTCATGGATGGGTTTGGTCTTTTTTTTCTAATGTCTCATTGAAACTGAAATGCAGTTCAACCCAATTTGAATAATTATTGTCAAGAGTTGGGGAAGCAAAGCTGCTAACCTATTCAAAGTCATTGATTTTCTCATATGCTTGCATGTTTTCTGTCTCTTAAGTTCAAGTGCAACGTAAAAGCCATAAAAAGTCGTCACTTAGTATCTGCGAAAGGAATCTTAAAGCTTTCTTGTTCACAATTAACACAGTTTTTCTTGAAATAAGTCAATTAAAAATATAATATTTGCTACTTAGATATTGTTTCAATCCGTTTACTGTTTACTGCAATATTTTTACAGTTGCTTTACAATTACTATCAGGAGCTAGGATCATCAGCCACATCATGTGGCTTTCACATAAATTTGCAGAATCAATTGTGAATATCTGGTAAAAACAAAGCTTCCACTGACGCGTTTCTTTGTTCGCGTCAAACCCTGAAGAACCAAAACAACTTACGCAACTTTCACTTGCCACTCGTACACAATAAACTCTAACACACACACATACACACCGACCTGCGTGCACGATGCGAGTAATCATTTTAATGAATTAATTTGCCCACAAGAACAACTTTTATTGCTCCATTAAAACAAAATGCCTTCAAATGCGAAACAATCCAAACGTTACAGCGGGCGCCCATAATTCATGGGAGTTTTAAATCTTCCGCATCCAAGATACCGACGTGTTTCGGCGCGAGAGTGTTACACGGTGGCGGTGGGGTGTCGTGAGCCCCACAGCGCTCATGGTAAACGTTTAAAGCACACGCGGCAAGGAGCCACGGAGTGTGGCAAGGACGTGCTGGACGCGGGAGCGGGTTCTTCGTGTGGAATTGTTACGATTGTGTGACTCTGCGGGAAGATAAAGCGGCTGCTTATGGATATGCGTTAAGTTTTGCATTCCGGGTGCGTTTCAAAAATCACCACGACGTTGATTTTTGTCAGCTTCCTGACGTCTTGGGATTTTGGGAGTCTAACCAACCCCAACCCGCAGACTGACAGAAGACAGAACAGAGCGAAGCTTGCAGCATACCGCCTCGTGGCTCCTCGTGCCCTTCAAGTGCTGCTGCAAGTGCGAAAAGAGCGCTCGGTCGGAACTTTTCCCGGGCGATAGTATCCCACCGGCACACCGGCGAAAGGACATTGCGCATGACAATCCTCCCGCACCGGTGCAAATTTATTCTGATGAAGAAACATTAACCCAAATATTATACAACTTTCGTTCGACACAGCACCGTGTCGGGCCGCACTCTTGTCTTGTCAATTCCTTTTATCCGTTCCATCCACCGGGCACCGGCGTCCTGCTGACCGAGCAGGTGCGGAACTTTTTGGACAAGCACGCGGCGAGCGTCGGACGGCGACGGCTTAAGCCGTTTTCACGAACTTTCATTTCTGCAGGGCGGCAGTTGTTGGTGATGTGCGGTGAGATGCGATGGGGGGAGACCTGTGCGTGGTACGCAAAAATCTTTGCCACCTGCGAGTGCGTGCATGGAATAGCAATGTGCCCGAGGAAGTCTGCCGTGAACCACGGTGTGAGGTTAGGTTTTGGACGGAAGCGACATCGATCCTGCTTCGTGCAGTTACACTGCAGGCACTGCAGGCAACCAAGTTCGCGTCACGCGTCAACAAAGAACCGTGCGCTAAAGTGGAGCATTTTTCGGAAGTAAGTTATACGTCGCCACCCGGAAGGCGCACGCCAGGGATACGGGGCTTCGTTAGGATAAGAGACGGTGAGCGCTGATAAGATCCGCTTGCACTAAACGTGACGGTATATAATTAGAAACAAATAAAGCCAGTGCAGCGTTTACCCAATCACTTTGTCTCACTGCAGGTCCTTGGATTTTTTTTGCCTCTCTCTCGGTTGCGGCCATCGGGATGCACCAGTTGGTGATGGTACCAGTCGACAAAGTCCGCACGGTAGACGCTTTCTTTGCCGTTC
>KZ071377.1:22556-51664 GCA_002091845.1 Anopheles cracens | reverse complement strand
AAATGTGTTCACACTTTGATAAGGGTTTTTATGTTTGCTTTAGGACTTTCTGCAAATTAGCTGCGCTGCTTTGTAGTTTTCCATACTTTATGTTGTTATTTCGACATAGTTTTTGTCGGATACTGGAAGCTCTGCTTACCGAAGGTAAACAATCTATGCACAAATGTTTTTCAAACATGGCTAACCATGCACGAGCGTTGTTATTGTCGTAGCGCAGGAGCAATTTCTAATGGAATAAATTTTCCTACCCATCAGGGCAATAACTTCCAACCAATTGCAAGGAACGAGTCATATTGGTTGTACAAATAATTTAATTTGAATCACATATCAATTAATGCTATCTGCTACGTCGCACATACCGTATTGTCAACAGTATTCACATATTCATTAAGCGCCAGAACAATCCGTTCGCCTGCCCGCCTGCATCCCGTTCGGCTCACTGGTGCAGTTACGACTTAGTTGCATCGCTCCATCCAATGCATACCAAGTTGCGGTGGGAAATCGGGGATAGAGAGTTTCCGTAGCCATTTCTGACCGCTTCGAAGTCGAACGAAACACGCCGAGGCATCTTAGTAACGAGTTAGCCGGCGCTGGTGTCGCCCGTATCCGGGAGCATCGTCTTAATCTGCATAAAGTAGTAAACGTGATGTTTGTGCTGCATACTTGGTTAGCGTTTGGGATGGTTGTGGAATTGCTGATAGCGTTGGTCCACCGGAATGGATGCATCCCATTTTTGGATGCCCACGAGACGAGCGCAAACAAAGGACGAGTTGTTTTCTGCCTGCCCGGGTGGTGCCCGCCGTTGTTGAGCGTCTGCTATCAGTGAGCGCATGCTGATGGTGGTGGGCGCAGCCTCGCAGAAGACACCGCTGACCCAGCGGTTGCTTGTCATCGGTCAAACTGCTTGCGGGTGCGGTTTCTCAAATTCTCAATTCGATACCGTTGGGGATGGAGTGAAATGGTTCTGGCGTGGAATGATGGCGACTGTGAGGAGGGGGTAGCTATCATAAGCACAACAATCCTCGTTTTGTTATATTAATGATGCTCAAAGTGTCTATTTGGTGTCTAGAAGCTGTGTTCATTGTTGTCCTTCGGATGATGTTCCTGTTGAAACAGTTTATCGCATAAGCCAATCACGGAATATTAGGTTTCATGCAGTTCGACAACAGCACGAGGGTTTCTAGGAGCGAAAGTTGCCGTAAGCTCTAGACTTTCAAAGCCATATTAACAACAACAACGAGGGTTTCTGATGTTGTCGTTACTGTCTAATCATGTAATCATTGCTGAAATAATTCTACTTATTTATGTTAACTTAAACTGTGTCTTTGTTATAACGAAAGCGATGATAACAACAATCTGAGTATCTTCGTTGCTACTGGCAAAATAGTACCTACTTGAAGTACTCATGAACATATTCACCTGATTCGTCCGGTAATTATTCACCCAAAACATGAGCTCCATAATTCTCTTCCGTCGGTTGGCGGCGGCAAGTATGTAACAGTGATTTTTTGCATCACTTGCTCTGCACGGATACTCAATTCGTGAAGGAATGTGATTTTTTGTATCATAAATTTCACATAAAAGCCCTACAAATAAAAAGCCAAACGGGGAAAGCGGATGCACATTTCCTCGTGGTATTTTTTGTATCATAAATTTCACATAAAAGCCCTACAAATAAAAAGCCAAACGGGGAAAGCGGATGCACATTTCCTCGTGGTGTCGGCAACGAAATTCCAGCTGTACGTTATGCAATGCGAGCATGTGCTTGATGGAGTTTTGGCGGTTTTAGTGCAAGTATTTATTGCGGTGAGCGATGCGATAAATCGGGCGGCGTGTACTGTATATAACTTCGGGAAACTTTATTTACATGCGGCGTTTCGAATTGGGATGCCAAAAGTAAGGCATTGTTACAGTGTTTATATCGCTGTGTACGTTGAGCAGAGCGCATTGATGCAGCTCCTGGAAACAAATTACACTCTTTTAGGATGAAAAAGTTCTCTCGTTTGGTAATGAATCGAGTTCACGCAATTTTCCTTTTGCTAGATTATGGACCTACTTAATTAAACATGGATCCATGCTGGGTGAGTGATTACCATACACTTGTGTTTCCTGGATCCAATAGCACAGTTTTGTGTGCAGATAATTTTAGGGAAATTTGTTTTAGTATGATCTAGGGCATCGACAATAATAGAAAGTTAGTAGATAGAATATTTAAGTAGTACATTTAATGTAGAAATACAAAATTTTTATTCAAATAATTTGAAAATTTGGCACAAAAAATGAAGAGCATTCGTACGCTTTACAAATCATATATTGGCTGCATGAAACGCAGCTGGAAGAAAAAGTGAGGTGCAATAAATAAATACACCGAAATCTGCCCTGTTATTGTTGGATATTTTCGGCTTGATAAATATAAAATGTGTCAGATTATACAAAACAAAATGACATTTCGATTATACTTAGTAAATTAGTTGTAACTGTACTATTAGTTTTAAAAAAGGTTCAAAAGTTATCACGGTTTGGGTTTATTCGTTTTCTCGTTTTTTCGTATTGACTGTTGCACTCTATGAAGTTGATTTTTCACCTTTGGGGCGTACCTTTCTTAATGTCTACCGATTTTTTCATTCTATGCATCGTGTACAATATTTATCCAATTATTTTAGTTATTTTTCTACTAGCCATATATTTATATACTATTTATATTTAAAACGATTTATGTAACTAACTCGGTGGATTATTTCGGGTTGCTTTGTATGTATTTTTACATTGGACTATGTTAACGGTACATTTTTTTTATTGTAAAACCATTTTCCTTTTGACAAATAACGGAAAAATATTTTTGCGAAATTTTGAATAGGTTTTTTCATATGTAGTTCAGTGAGTGAATGAATGAAGCGAATGCACAGAAAAATAAAATTACCATTTTAAATATTGTTCCTCACATATGAATAAAAAAACAACATTTCTCACAAACACCAAGATTTGACTATTTCTATGATTATTTATCCATTAAAGGCCACATTGAATTTAAAATCCATATTAACTGTGAACTAATATTTTGTAGCATCAACTCAAATCAATCAATTCAGTCATCAAATTGTCTTGAAATAATTACCAGCCGTATTCCAGTGACCGCCACTGTAGTCTCGACTCCATAACTCGAAGCTATAAACCAAACGACCGTCGCCCAGCATGCTGTCATCGTTTGTTTACAAACATAGCGGTGTGGTGCTTTTAGCGGCACGTTGTTCAATACTTTACCGGTATTTAATTCGGTATTTAGTTCGAGTTTTACTAAAACAACAAATCAATAAATCGGTGTGCATCAACGGCGTGCATTGTTCTACAAGAAAAGTTTGCTAGAAGCAGTTAATCAGTGCTAGTGCTGCGCGAAGTGTGAATCTGTTCCGGAAACGATGCTCCAAGTAGAAGCAAAGATGGAAGGAGATGGTGCGGTACAGCCGGTAGTTTCGGAGCCCCGTTTACGGCATGCCCAAACTCAACACGGCCACTACAGCACCGTGGATGAGGAAAACATCGTGGTGCTGCAGCGATGCTTTACTCCGCCACCGACGGAAGAGGATGCTGCAAAAGAAGTCGTTTGGTTCGAGGAAGTTCTTCTTTCTGAGGTTAGTGCTATAGCTAGACACTACCGGTTTTTTGGATAAATATTTTTGCTACCATCCTAAATGCGAGTATAACCATTATTGTATTAATGGCAGCTTTATTTGAAGTGCATTAGATAAAGTTGAATAAAACTTTACAACAATTTCAAAACGACACATATGCAAAGGACATACAAAAGAAAAGCATGTTGCATATTGTTGAAGGCCAGAGCGAAATAAGAACACCGATTTTGAAAGAAGAATAAAAAATGTTACATACGTGATTTGAAATTCTTGAGAAATACGTATTGATTGTTGAAGAGCAATATTGCATATTTTCAACAATTCTACGTTTCCAAATGGTTCTAGAAGCTATTCATAAATCAAAATTACGTTACCCCAAAAAGTTTAATTAATCATGAGTATGCGATATTTCCCTTCGCTCGGCCGGATACAAGACCTGTGATAACACGTATAGACCGAAATAGGTCGGAAATTGACTCTTGTTTTCTAACGTCCCGTAAGTCGTTGGCTAGCTACCGGCGACACATCAGACGATGCAATTATCCTTTTCGCCACTCAACGAGGCGTGACAAAGTTCTATCGTGTTGACGCAAGCTGTCGTGTAGTCTGTCTTCCAGTGTGTCTGCTGTTGGCTGAGTGCTGAGCAGGCACCATTGCTGCCCGGCTCAGCCCTACAGTACCTTTTATATGAAAGTACCGAATGGACTGGGTAGGACTGGGTAGGACTGTGGGACGATTTGGAGGCTGGTGTAGCAACATCTGCTGACGGGATTGTTTACAATTAATTTACAGCTTTGGACCTATATTTCATCAGATAACACCGTCCAGACCCATGCGGACGGACGTCTGCTCGTTTCGTACCATGTTGACAGCGGTTACCAACTGCGTTACTTTTAACGCATGTTCAGAAACAGAAAATGTTCGTTGATGTGTGTCTAAAAAAAGTATCGCACGCCTTCTCTAAGGAGATAAATGGCAATCTGATGAGGCACGTTGTGTCCTTGCTATGCATTACGAGTATCAAATTAATTTGTCAACATGGATAAAATTAAGATAATCCTAAAAGAATGATCATGATAGTGCAAATTCTTTGATAATCTTACTATCTAGATTTTTTTTTCAAATTTACCGACACATCTCAATTTAGTTCCATGGTATCGAATAATTTGTATGGAATCCGTTGCTAGATGTAAATAGGAGTCTGCTTTATCTGAATCGTGCACTTGAAGTGCATTATGTGAAGAGGTTTAATAAAGAATTCAATTTAAAATCAAAATCGCTCTAGCAGAGCCTGAGAGACGAGTCGTTCACAAGCGGCGGGGAAAGATTAGGGTAGTCTCAAAATAGAAATGAATGACAAATACAGCATGGCACATCACCAACCCAGCACGTGGCGATGTTTGCGTAGTACGGTTTAGATGAAGCGTGCTAGAGGCAAACGTAAGACGATTCCTACAATACGGAATGGAACGATTTGATACTATGCCATTATGTTGGTTTTTACCACATCACCTTTCATGTCGATGCCCTGGTAAGTTGGCCAACTGGTGAGTGCCTTTTTTTTCAAAACGATAATATAGTAATTATTGCAAATAATTCCAGGAGCAGGAGATCTAAATTGAATCTGTCTGAAGAAACGGGTCACACGCTGTACCGTACTTATCGTTAAAATGTAAAGGTTGTTCGTGCATGTACATCCTGTCGCAATAACCAGCACGACATGCGCTCCGGTTGGGCAGGAAGGAAATGGTTTCTCAAGTGGATTAATGCTTCCCCGACAATCAACCAGATCAAGCGCATGTATGTGGAACGTGCGTGAGCTCCGAGGACATAGCAGAGACGGGCTTCAGTCGGGGCACGGAGCTGCGACCGGGGACAGGGCAGAGACAGGGACAGGCAAAGAAGCTGTTGAGATTGTTTTAATAAGAAAGTTTCATTCTCCTTACCGGGAAGGTCCGGTGCAGAAGCGTAGGGTACCCGGTCCCGGTAACCGCATTTGATTAGGAACGGTTCAGTGAAAGCATTTCGCATCGGCTGTGACCGATGGGACCGGCGGTGAACCTGCTGTGCCGGTGCTTTCCCTGGTCGAATGCGAAACAATGCCGTGAGATGAATTCACCCTGCATTTGTGGGGCCTCTTCAAGACGAAATCCCACCGGCGCCTGCCCTGCTTGTGCGCATCGTTTCGCACGAGTGAGAAATTTATTTAATTGATCGTTTAAAACCGATCCCGATAGGGGATGCGGGAGCGCCTTCGCGCACGGGAGGTTGCGTGACGTTTGCCTGCTAGAGCTTGGGGCTGCGCAATTGCGGGAGGGGGTGTAATTTGGGTGCTGGTTCATGTAACTTTTAATAAACTTCTTTTGGAAGCGAGGAGGGCACAGAACGGGGACAGCACGACGATGTACCAGTACGGGAAAAATGCGGAGCGGTAAGGGTCAACCGCACGTGTAATTAAGAAATGGAGACTAATTAAACGGAATCCATTTCGTGCTGAATGCGCCTCGGTGCCATAATGTTTAAATAGGCATTTTCGTCAGTTAGCCGAGGGAGCCCCGGCTAGTAGTGCTAGCCGTGCGCGCCGTAAATGTACGCTAACGAATGCATATTGTTTCTACTGGTACGTGATTCTTCTGGGTCCAGCGGGACATTAAGGATGGTTAATGGACTTTTACAGGAAAATTAGTCCCGTTCGGGTCGGTGTCGGACCCGCTCGGTAGGGGCACACCCGGGGTCCGGCATTATGACATGCTAAACCTTTTTTTCAAAACGATAATATAGTAATTATTGCAAATAATTCCAGGAGCAGGAGATCTAAATTGAATCTGTCTGAAGAAACGGGTCACACGCTGTACCGTACTTATCGTTAAAATGTAAAGGTTGTTCGTGCATGTACATCCTGTCGCAATAACCAGCACGACATGCGCTCCGGTTGGGCAGGAAGGAAATGGTTTCTCAAGTGGATTAATGCTTCCCCGACAATCAACCAGATCAAGCGCATGTATGTGGAACGTGCGTGAGCTCCGAGGACATAGCAGAGACGGGCTTCAGTCGGGGCACGGAGCTGCGACCGGGGACAGGGCAGAGACAGGGACAGGCAAAGAAGCTGTTGAGATTGTTTTAATAAGAAAGTTTCATTCTCCTTACCGGGAAGGTCCGGTGCAGAAGCGTAGGGTACCCGGTCCCGGTAACCGCATTTGATTAGGAACGGTTCAGTGAAAGCATTTCGCATCGGCTGTGACCGATGGGACCGGCGGTGAACCTGCTGTGCCGGTGCTTTCCCTGGTCGAATGCGAAACAATGCCGTGAGATGAATTCACCCTGCATTTGTGGGTAAAGAAATAAAAATAGATTTTGATTTGAGTTGTAAAATAAAATTGAACAGTTTATTAACTAGTTACATGAGACTTGCCATATGTTCCGATGTTTACGGTTTTAACATTTATGTGATTTATATTTTTATTTGAAAAAAAAAAATCAATACTTACATAAATACAAGGAGGATTCACTCAAATGTTGTTGACAATAAAAGTTTACGGTTCACAACTGTGTGTGTGTGTTCGATATCGCCGGAATGCAGTCTACAAAGATCGATAGACGACGGCCTAATCGTAAACCAGAGACATCGGCACTACAAAGTGCACCAACCGAAACCGAAACCGGGCCACTCGCTTGTTTCAAGCGGGAAGATTTAACATCGTGCATCGGTTAGAGGATGCGTTGGGAAGTTTTAGGTAACAGCATGGCTAGGACCGACGCCAGTTTGATTGTGCCGGAGTCATAAAATCGTCGAACATCCGACCGAGGGAGTGTGTGTGTGGATTGGGCAAGATCTCTCGGTAGGCAACGTTTTGGCCATCGGAACCTGTCGCATCGTGTTGCGCTATTCATTCGAAGTGTGATCGATGGAGGTGGTAAATTTGCTTCCACTTGAAACCGGAAGCAAGCGCGTGATGCCTTTTTTTTGTTGATTGGAAAAATGGCTCTGCTGTACAGTGTTGATCGTCACGATGGTAGGATTTTTGTTCATATTCAGAAAATATAACGAAAAACGTCATATTTTTATTGTTTTATATCTAAAAAATGTTCTTAAAATATAGATCTAACTTGATGGGTTAGTTAATCAATTAAACAGTATATTTGGTTGATATTTTGAATACCGTGTCCATTTATTGGTTTCATAAAGCTGATCTTAAGAAAAAAATAGTTTTTTTGACAAGTTAGTTTTCCAAATCCCCAAATGTGTTGTAGAACTTTGTTGAGTCCTTTTCCGAAGGATCCCGCATAGTTTTTGTCGTAAAATAATAATAAAATGGATAGCGTTCTAGATAATCATTTTGCAATAAAGAAATAAAAATAGATTTTGATTTGAGTTGTAAAATAAAATTGAACAGTTTATTAACTAGTTACATGAGACTTGCCATATGTTCCGATGTTTACGGTTTTAACATTTATGTGATTTATATTTTTATTTGAAAAAAAAAAATATGGTCAGTGTGCCTAGGGAATTCAAGAATGTGCTTGCGGACATATTCTGGGCAGTACGCATACGGGTACGTGTGTGTGTGTACGTGCAAAGAAGGAGCTACGATGATTGCTTCGAAAATAGATCCTCTCGATTCGTCTCTCACCCTTTGGGATGAATGTCGATAGGAACTGCTCGTTGGCAATAATTCCACGATCAGTTTCGCTTTGAATAGGCGCCTGGTGTGTGTGTGTGTTCGATATCGCCGGAATGCAGTCTACAAAGATCGATAGACGACGGCCTAATCGTAAACCAGAGACATCGGTAGTGCTAGCCGTGCGCGCCGTAAATGTACGCTAACGAATGCATATTGTTTCTACTGGTACGTGATTCTTCTGGGTCCAGCGAGACATTAAGGATGGTTAATGGACTTTTACGGGAAAATTAGTCCCGTTCGGGTCGGTGTCGGACCCGCTCGGTAGGGGCACACCCGGGGTCCGGCATTATGACATGCTAAACAACCAAGGAGGTGTTGATGGGTGGCGGTTTGTGTTGCGTTTCTCAATGATTTATGGCAGTGCTTGCCAGTCGTAAAGTTGTCCCGACAGACGCTGCTAGTATTCTAGTGTCCTAATAATATTGAATGAAATATTGTTTCGTTATACATCTTTCTCTGTTGGTTGAAATCGTGTTTCATAAATCAGCTGGGATGGATTGATGCAGGTTTTTTTTCTTCTTCAAACTAATTTAATTGATTTTAATCGAAACGAGATTGATTGAGCTCTTGAATGGAAGAGCACATTAAACTATTAATCAATTAATGGATGCTGAGCAATGTAGCAATCTGAGATTCCAGCGGCCTGTAGCTTAAAAAAACGATGCTTTTAGATCACGTTTACGATACAATAAACATTTTATTGCCTCAAATTTTTGATCTATTTTCAGCGAACCTCGCATAAGCGCTCAGTAAGCTAAGGAGGAGTGTTTGCATCGTACAACCTAGACTCTGGAGTTGGCGGAGGATGAATGGAGCACATAAATGTAACCGAAGATGGAAAAGGCAATCAAAACAACCCCAGTGGGCCTTGAAAAATGAAACGTCTGTATGGTCAGTGTGCCTAGGGAATTCAAGAATGTGCTTGCGGACATATTCTGGGCAGTACGCATACGGGTACGTGTGTGTGTGCGTGCAAAGAAGGAGCTACGATGATTGCTTCGAAAATAGACCCTCTCGATTCGTCTCTCACCCTTTGGGATGAATGTCGATAGGAACTGCTCGTTGGCAATAATTCTACGATCAGTTTCGCTTTGAATAGGCGCCTGGTGTGTGTGTGTGTTCGATATCGCCGGAATGCAGTCTACAAAGATCGATAGACGACGGCCTAATCGTAAACCAGAGACATCGGCACTACAAAGTGCACCAACCGAAACCGAAACCGGGCCACTCGCTTGTTTCAAGCGGGAAGATTTAACATCGTGCATCGGTTAGAGGATGCGTTGGGAAGTTTTAGGTAACAGCATGGCTAGGACCGACGCCAGTTTGATTGTGCCGGAGTCATAAAATCGTCGAACATCCGACCGAGGGAGTGTGTGTGTGGATTGGGCAAGATCTCTCGGTAGGCAACGTTTTGGCCATCGGAACCTGTCGCATCGTGTTGCGCTATTCATTCGAAGTGTGATCGATGGAGGTGGTAAATTTGCTTCCACTTGAAACCGGAAGCAAGCGCGTGATGCCTTTTTTTTGTTGATTGGAAAAATGGCTCTGCTGTACAGTGTTGATCGTCACGATGGTAGGATTTTTGTTCATATTCAGAAAATATAACGAAAAACGTCATATTTTTATTGTTTTATATCTAAAAAATGTTCTTAAAATATAGATCTAACTTGATGGGTTAGTTAATCAATTAAACAGTATATTTGGTTGATATTTTGAATACCGTGTCCATTTATTGGTTTCATAAAGCTGATCTTAAGAAAAAAATAGTTTTTTTGACAAGTTAGTTTTCCAAATCCCCAAATGTGTTGTAGAACTTTGTTGAGTCCTTTTCCGAAGGATCCCGCATAGTTTTTGTCGTAAAATAATAATAAAATGGATAGCGTTCTAGATAATCATTTTGCAATAAAGAAATAAAAATAGATTTTGATTTGAGTTGTAAAATAAAATTGAACAGTTTATTAACTAGTTACATGAGACTTGCCATATGTTCCGATGTTTACGGTTTTAACATTTATGTGATTTATATTTTTATTTGAAAAAAAAAAAATCAATACTTACATAAATACAAGGAGGATTCACTCAAATGTTGTTGACAATAAAAGTTTACGGTTCACAACATAGCTTCAACTTACATTTTCTATATTTTTTATTTATGTGTTCTACTAATTCGCAACTCTGACAAAGTATTTTTCGATTAATGTTTTTTCCCGAAAAAGTATGCAAAATTATTTTTATACAATTTCTCTCAATGTCTCTGCACAAATCCACACGTGTAAAGTGTTGCGGTCGCCATGGCAAAGGTCATCCACTCGTGTACCTTGCGCTTGGTACAGCTGTGCCTTCCTCGCAGCTAAAACTCAACCTCCCCGGTAATCTTAGCCAGCAGCGGTTCCCCATTCGCCTTCCAGCTATTGGTGGGTGAATAACCGGAACTGCTAAACTAGCCGACGGCACGGTATGCTTGCAGGATGTTTAGAGAGATACAAAAGACTTAGATGACACTGGTCCCTGGTCATGAATCCATTCCCGGCGGGCCCGGACCCGGCCGGCTCTCCGCGTATCGCCTCGCCGAGATGGGCGATCGGGGTAGTCCCAACGATTGCACCGAAAAACGCGCGCGGGCTCAGTGTACGGAGCGTCGAGGCCTGTATTGAATGTCAAAAACCCGTTGTCCTTGGAGAGTGCACGGATCCGACTTTCGGTTCGGAGGAAATAGATTTTTTTTCTCACCGCCCACCATTCTACCCGATTCCCGGCAGCGAAACTTTCGGGTTGCAGCTGCATACAACCGGTCGGTCGGTCGGTTGGTCGGTCGTAGTGAAAAGTGTTGACGGTGCAGCAGAAGGCTATAAATTAAGCACCAACAAGCTAGCAACTGCACGGCGATCCTTCGTTGGATTCTTGGAACCATACGTTGTCTATGTGTGTCTGTGAGCGTGTGTGGGTTGTTTTTTTTTTTGTAAGCCATGACCGGGAAAAGTCATTCAGTTTGGAGCTTTTAGCCTGAGGAGGCCAGCGTTGTGGAAAGCAATTTGGATAAGCCTTCGGCTCGAATTCCAATACAAAACCAATCCCAACTCTTTGGGGATCGTAGTGGCGCGGCGACTCGCTTTCAATTGATTCCCCCGCAGATTTGGTGTGGCTTTCTCTTTAATTTAAACCATACTTTATGGCTCTCATAGTTTTATGAAGCAGCAACAAACAGTGAAAAGTACTTTAGGACAACGTTTTTTTTTTAATTTACATAACAAGAATAAATTGTCATCATTGGCGTATAATAATGCCCTTAAGTCACTTAAGGGACGATATATCTGGTATGCTTTTCCTCCGTGTAGCGTTGCTTTGAAGTGTTCCATGGTAGGAAATGCAAGCCTCAAAGGGCGTTAATTAGCTACCCACACAGCAAAGCATCTCTGCCTCAACCACACAACCAGCGCAGCTGAGGAAGGCCCGGGTAAAATCTTACCCCATCAAACATCATTTAATGTTTTACATTGCGTATCAAAAGTCGTTAGAATTTTCGTCACGGACTCGTGCTAACGGCATTCGATTAGTATTCCGGATGGTCCGGCATCGCTCGGAAAACATGCATCGAAAACTCCCGGCTCCCGGCATCGCTCGGGTTCGAGCCGCCGCCGCACCAGACCGAAGCAATGAAATTATGTAAATGGGGGTTGCATCAAAGCGGGCGAACCCTTTACAGCTAGTTTGACTTTTCGAGATGCCCTCTGTGGGTTTTGTTGGCAAACACATGCTGGCGGGCCGGCCTGTGAAGCCGTTTTCCCGGCGACCGCGACCGCGGGTGAAGAAAAGTGGCAGTGAGACAAAAATGGTCGCCCGCAAGACGGCCAATGGATGGGTGATCAGTTTGAATGGGTTTCCTTGGGGTAGGATGTGGCGTTCACGACGGCAGCTATCCTCGGCCCATGAGTAAGGGATTTCAGTTCTGTGATAGGCCAATCGTAAAGGAGTTATTTACTGTTTATTGAAATTGTGCAATTAAATTTCTTATATGGATGTGCATATGATGTACAGAAATTCCAAACAAAAACGCATTGGAACGCAAGTTTTGGTTGCAACATTTTTGAAACAATTTAATCATCCTATAGGGTACCGTCTATTTTTTGCAAGGATCCATTCAAAGTCCGGTAGCCGATGCTTGCTTACATTTGATTTTTTTTCTCCCAATTTATCGAATGTTGTGTGGGTACCCAGGACGTAAACAGCTGACATCGCCTATTTGGCCACCGAGGACGAGAAACACACGATAGCATTATCACATGCTGACGACGGTCGTTACCGGTCCGGTCGGGTTAGCTGTACCGGTGGTACCCTTTAGCGGAATGGCTAACAAGCGTTCAACCGCGGATTACACTGGTGCACGGTTTCATAGTTTCTCCACTGCCCTTTCGGGCACTAGGACACACTAGGACCGTGGTGGCGTGTGGGTTGCGAAAAGTAGGCAAACCGTATCGGCCGTGTGATGCAATGGTTTTGTGTTTAAATAAATGGTCAGCCGTGCGGGTGGGCCGTACGGACTTTGTCGTCGGGCTGGTTCCGCTCCGCCGAAAGGATAGCCCGAAGCGGTGGTTGCCCGCCTGCCTTCCGAGCGCTATGCAAAAATAGCTGATCCCAAAGAAAACGGCTGGACGTAAAATCGTTGACCGAACGCGCTGACCGACCAGAAAAACGATGGAGGTCCTTGCCGCCGTACACGACGATCCCGGGTCGTCGTCAACGTTGTTTGTGATGTCGGTGTGTGGTTCGCAAGCGTTGGGTCGTGATTATTTCACAGATTTTTTTGTTTAACGCGCCAACACTTTTACGCGAACAGTGATTTACACGGTTTCTTTGGGGTTGAGTGCTTTTGTTTTGGAGGGTTTTGGACCGCGCAACTTATCCATGCGAGACATCTAACGTTACTTAGTTGCTTAGTTAGATAGTTGCGTATAGTTTTCGTAGACTGTCTTAAATATCATTTGGAATTAATAGTGCAATAAGATCTAATAAAATTGGTGTGTGTTGATCAACTGTTTTTTATTTAATAAAACTATCTCCAGTGATAGAATTCCTTTAGCTCTGATATGTTAAAAGCATGCTTACCGTATTTGGAATAAACGTTGCTCTCATCGGCATGAATTTAAAAGATATATTGAAAGAGAAAATAGGAAATAATCAATTAAAAATCGATGAAATGTGATTTCCGCAATATTATAAATGAAATCTCATAAAAAAGCTAATTACTATGAACTATTTTGATAACTACATAGATTTGATAAGTATCAATCCAGGTATAGCATTAAGCAGGGAAAATCGAGATTTTGGCTAGCATGTATTAATTTTACGTTATCTTATAATGTAAACCTGTAAATTAGGTATGACAAATAAAACAGTAATATATTGTTTATAAAAAAAATCGGATATTGCTGACTTGACAAAACGTAATTATAAGCATATTATATAATGTGACTTACACGCCGTTTACATGGTTATTCTATAAAACTCTCTCTCTGATCTAGTCTAGTTGCGGTTTCTCGTTCCGTGAATTGTTATCAGTGATTTTTTTGTTCTTATATAGTTTTTATAAGGACGGCCGGGTCATACTGCTTATAAATCATTTATCTGCCAAATGGGTTAAGAATTTGGTGTAAAATACGTTGTCCTCATTACGAAGCCTTAGAAAGCAGTTGTTAACAGGATAGTCAGAGTTATTAATTCTGGGGATGTCACAATTCTTTTTGAAGTATGAATTGTCAAACAAAAATGTATAAAATAATGACAATATATGAGTATTCAATGCTCTGTGAGAGGTATTCAAATCACTTTACTCTTAAAAATCACGCTCCTTCTATCTTCCACCTGCATATATGCCACTTAAATATCTGTCGCCTTCTATAACATAAATCTCCATGATTAAACGCTCTCCCATATTCGTATACAACCTAGGTCTTGCGCCACTATACCTGTAACCTCGTACCAGTAAGTTCTAACCAGAAAATCAATATTTAACTGAGTACCTGGTCTGAATTTGCTGCCCTGCTGCAGCAAGTGTTCACATTCTGGCATTAGGCGTATTAAAGCGCTAGTGGCATTCTGCGCACTGCGTTCGCATACATGCACTGTTGAAGCAAATTCAAATTACTTTTCAATTAATTTTAATTAGATTACACTTTCTTAAGAAATTGTAAGGCGCTTACCCTTTCACCCAGCCTCGCGGTAGCGGTTGGTCAAGGCAGTGCGTGGCGCGAGTGGATACCGCGGTTTCTAGCGAAAAGGTGAATAGTTTTCATCCTGGGGTGATTCTGTACACACTCCGGCTGGCACGAGCGAAGCACCGTATTTGCCGTACCCCGCAAGTAATGGTACTTAGTATAACTACACGCCGGCAGTACGACACCGGTGCCTCATTAGACTTAAGTAAGCCGACGCCGCCGTCCTTTACTGTAAGTACCGTCCCAAGTTATGTTTTCGTATGCCGGGGCGTTCCTGCGCCGCGGTTTCCAGCGAGGATGGTACTCAGCTGCGGCCGCTTTTCGCCGCGCAACCATACGGCGTCAGAATGGCATTGAGTGCGATAATTTCGGAGTAACAATACCTGGAAGGGAGCGAGATGTATGCGGAGGAGCGCCATATTCCTCCGCACAACCGTGTAAGCCTGACGGACGAGCTTAAGGATTTTGCTGCTGATTATCTCGACGGTTGGGTTACGAGCGGTATGAATCACCGCGAGCGGCGTCGTGATACACTGTGTCAAGGATTAGAAAAACATTTCCAACTAACAACGTCGAACGGTGGGAAATCTCCCCGCATCAATCATTAGTTTGCGACACGGACACGGCGTACTGTGCAACCTTACCCATTTTAATATTACCATTAAACACTAAACATTAAACACTGAAAATAAACGCACACTCTAGTTTATTCGCCGATCGTTATTTATCCCAGCCGAGTTGTGGAGTCATTCGACCGTTTCGAATTCGCATCGAAAGGCACCCATATGGCGTGAGTGCATTACAGTGTAGTATTAAGGCGGCCGCCGCATGATCCATCCGGTGCCGTGCCATGCCAACATGCTCGAGTAATTGTATTATTTTGGGAATGCATCCAAACGCCACAAATAATGCAATAATAATCAACCGTGTCTTGTGCAACGGCGAGGTTCAGCGATGAGCGCAAATTTGAGCGTGTAAATAAATCTTCCCTTCGAACCGTCCATCTTCCACCTGTTGTGATGCTGTCTGTCCGTCTGCTAGGCAGCGGCGACTCGCAGACGCTTTCCGCAAACGATGCGCTGGTTTCTTCGCCGCTCGTACGCGATAAGGATGCCTGCACTGTCGGCACTATTGCACTAGCTTAGCGTTGCGGTTTCTCGTTCCGTGAATTGTTATCAGTGATTTTTTTGTTCTTATATAGTTTTTATAAGGACGGCCGGGTCATACTGCTTATAAATCATTTATCTGCCAAATGGGTTAAGAATTTGGTGTAAAATACGTTGTCCTCATTACGAAGCCTTAGAAAGCAGTTGTTAACAGGATAGTCAGAGTTATTAATTCTGGGGATGTCACAATTCTTTTTGAAGTATGAATTGTCAAACAAAAATGTATAAAATAATGACAATATATGAGTATTCAATGCTCTGTGAGAGGTATTCAAATCACTTTACTCTTAAAAATCACGCTCCTTCTATCTTCCACCTGCATATATGCCACTTAAATATCTGTCGCCTTCTATAACATAAATCTCCATGATTAAACGCTCTCCCATATTCGTATACAACCTAGGTCTTGCGCCACTATACCTGTAACCTCGTACCAGTAAGTTCTAACCAGAAAATCAATATTTAACTGAGTACCTGGTCTGAATTTGCTGCCCTGCTGCAGCAAGTGTTCACATTCTGGCATTAGGCGTATTAAAGCGCTAGTGGCATTCTGCGCACTGCGTTCGCATACATGCACTGTTGAAGCAAATTCAAATTACTTTTCAATTAATTTTAATTAGATTACACTTTCTTAAGAAATTGTAAGGCGCTTACCCTTTCACCCAGCCTCCACCGGTCGGTAGCGGTTGGTCAAGGCAGTGCGTGGCGCGAGTGGATACCGCGGTTTCTAGCGAAAAGGTGAATAGTTTTCATCCTGGGGTGATTCTGTACACACTCCGGCTGGCACGAGCGAAGCACCGTATTTGCCGTACCCCGCAAGTAATGGTACTTAGTATAACTACACGCCGGCAGTACGACACCGGTGCCTCATTAGACTTAAGTAAGCCGACGCCGCCGTCCTTTACTGTAAGTACCGTCCCAAGTTATGTTTTCGTATGCCGGGGCGTTCCTGCGCCGCGGTTTCCAGCGAGGATGGTACTCAGCTGCGGCCGCTTTTCGCCGCGCAACCATACGGCGTCAGAATGGCATTGAGTGCGAAAATTTCGGAGTAACAAAACCTGGAAGGGAGCGAGATGTATGCGGAGGAGCGCCATATTCCTCCGCACAACCGTGTAAGCCTGACGGACGGGCTTAAGGATTTTGCTGCTGATTATCTCGACGGTTGGGTTACGAGCGGTATGAATCACCGCGAGCGGCGTCGTGATACACTGTGTCAAGGATTAGAAAAACATTTCCAACTAACAACGTCGAACGGTGGGAAATCTCCCCGCATCAATCATTAGTTTGCGACACGGACACGGCGTACTGTGCAACCTTACCCATTTTAATATTACCATTAAACACTAAACATTAAACACTGAAAATAAACGCACACTCTAGTTTACTCGCCGATCGTTATTTATCCCAGCCGAGTTGTGGAGTCATTCGACCGTTTCGAATTCGCATCGAAAGGCACCCATATGGCGTGAGTGCATTACAGTGTAGTATTAAGGCGGCCGCCGCATGATCCATCCGGTGCCGTGCCATGCCAAAATGCTCGAGTAATTGTATTATTTTGGGAATGCATCCAAACGCCACAAATAATGCAATAATAATCAACCGTGTCTTGTGCAACGGCGAGGTTCAGCGATGAGCGCAAATTTGAGCGTGTAAATAAATCTTCCCTTCGAACCGTCCATCTTCCACCTGTTGTGATGCTGTCTGTCCGTCTGCTAGGCAGCGGCGACTCGCAGACGCTTTCCGCAAACGATGCGCTGGTTTCTTCGCCGCTCGTACGCGATAAGGATGCCTGCACTGTCGGCACTATTGCACTAGCTTAGCAACCGGTGGATCATATTAATCGCTGAACCGGCAGGAGAGAACCGGCCAATGTGCGTCGTACATCAATGCGTGCAAACTATGGAAACCGCCGCGCGTAGTGTTCAATCTAATTTTAGCTGCATCTGGCGCTGGTCGGAACCTGGGCCTGGTGCGACGTCTGGCAATGTAAACAGAGGTGGCACCTATATGACCGGACCCTCACCGGGGACACACTATTTCGCTGGCAGTACCGATGCAGCCCAGCTCCCATTGGGGGGGATGTCAAAAAGTGCAGAACGGTGGCACGCTCTGCGTGTACGCTCGTTAAATTCGTTGTCTTCTGCTTCTGCGAACGTCAAGTTCGGTGCAGATTATGGTCGTCATGAGACGCATGACGACTCCCGGGCACATATGACTGCGGCGCAAGTGCCGCACGTTTAGTGCGGCCCAAATAAAAGCGCTTGAAAAAGCAGACCGGGGCACGCCGGGCGTGGATTTGGAAGCCGAGTCCGATTGTCAATCTAATTTTAGTGTCGCGCAGTTGTTTCTTCTGGACGGTTTGACTGTCTGCCGGGTTTAGTGCTGAGTGCGGCAGTCGTAAACGATGGCACAACACAGTGCAACAATGTCGCCGGCTGCTTCTGCTGGCGAGCTAGTGTTTATTGAGGGCTTAATTGCAGTCATATTCGGCTAGGAGGCGATAGGTCGATGATATGGGGTCTTAGTGTGCTGAACCTGTGGGCTTCGGCAACGCTTTCTTCGCACGTTCCGTTCCTTCCCGGGCGCACCCGTCAGGATACTCACCGATTGAAGTATAATGAGCCAAGGTTAATTGAAATTGGTTTTATATCCACCCGGACCATCTTGCCGGTGTTGCTCAGGGATCTTCTTAACCCGCTCGATACATTGCTTCGCCTCTTCGGAAACGCCATGTGACCTTCTTTTTGATCCTTTTTTTTCTCGGGGCGAGAGAATCCTGCGAGCGTAGAAACGTAGTGATAATGAAGTAACATGAGCGCTTGCCTGCAGGCAATCGTTTGATACAAGAAAAGCCACCGAAGAAGGATGCCGTTTCTTGGGAAGGTGCCGTTCTTGGTGGATGCAGAAATCGGTGGCGATGAGTTCTAGGCCATTTTGTACCGTGCCAGGTCCATCGTAATGTGGCTTTCAGTAGCCAGCCGAGGGATCGCTAGGGTATCGGGCGGTGGGTTAGGGATGAAGTTTTGTAAAAAGGGTATTCTTAGCTTACATCTTCCGTAGGTAAGGATGCGAGATCCGAACGCCGGCGAGGTTATTCTGTGGGAAGGGTTAAAGGTCGGCCGGTGTGTATAATTATGCCGTACTGGAATGCGTGGGAAGGAAGGAGGGAGGGGTGTAGCGGGGGTGAAGATACGTAGAAACGTATAATCTTTCATCCATTAAGCTGATTGTGTTTCAGAGGTTGCAGAATTTTCGTAACAAATCGGATGAGATGTGTATCAATTAGATCAAGAAATGGAAGGTTCGTATAGCAACGACCCGGCGATAGGTGCGCTTGGGAAGGTTGCCTATTCAAATTGACTTGTTGTCACTATCTTATCGTTGAGTAGTCGAACTTGTCAATGTGCGTCTTAAGGATGAAATGTTTTTGCATGTAACATTGACTGGAATACTAAGCAGGTTGGGGATGAAACGAATTTGTGAATACAATATCAACTCTTCACTAAGTTGTATTTATAAAAACATATTCATGAAGGCATAATCAAAACTACAGCTGCCGCTTACAGAGCGAACATCTCGTCTTCGCTCGCTGCTGGTTCCAAAAAACAAGAACGATTTCATTGGTTTTTTGTACGTATTGTTTAGGGCTGGCTGGTCATGAAACTTTGAATACAAACAAAGCGTTGAAAATTGTCAACATACGTGTTTGAATTGGAGTGGCCCGGTTGTGTGGTTGTAGCGACTCCAGGTCTACACCCGACAGGACAGACACCACAATCCCATCTGGACAGTTCCCCCAACAAGGAGCGACTATCCAGGTTACTGGTATAAAATTAGGTCAAAGAAAGCCAACGCTAATTGACCTAGATCTAGTCGAGGTTGTTATGCTACGAAAGAAGATAGCTACTTGTTCACATGCCATTCTCGGACACATTAATGCTTGATCACATTGATCAAAT
Organism: Anopheles cracens; assembly: GCA_002091845.1. Classification (NCBI taxonomy): domain Eukaryota; kingdom Metazoa; phylum Arthropoda; class Insecta; order Diptera; family Culicidae; genus Anopheles; species Anopheles cracens. The sequence continues at coordinate 32,016 of KZ071377.1, read as the reverse complement.
GAGTGTTTGACAGTTGCGTTTGGATGAAAGATGCTGCCACATGTAAGCCCTGTTTGTAATGCTTCCACGTATTGCATTGTTTGCACAATATGTTGAAGCTACTTCAATGAACCAATTGTAATTGGAAAAGTAGACATGCTATCAGTTTCAGTCAGCAAAAATGCGATTTCGTTTGACTTTGTTGTAGATTGTTTAGACATCCCAATCTCCAGCAGCCGAAGTCGTTTAGAGGCTGCCGAGTTCAACGTACTTTCGGGAACATAAATTTCACGCTCTTTGGAGTGTTTTTTTTTTTGCTTGTTGTTGAGGAGCGAGACAACGCAGACACCGTTGACGTGATCCACGGCAGATTGAGGGAATGGAAATTGAATCTGGCAATGAGGTGGATATGACCGGAGGGTGTGTTGCGATTACTAAACTGGCAAATAATGTTGGTATAATTAATTCGTATCGTTCGTACGTTCGTACGATGCTCGGCTCATAAAGGGGCGTGCGAGAAGGCACGCCCGTAACAGGGAGGTTTCGAAGAATCTTAACACTCTGCTGATATGCGCAAATTCCTTGAGACAAGAAGACTGCCACGTCAGGTGGGAATGTCGGTAGCACTTTTTCCAACGCGTGATGTCACGAACGCGGTAATTAATCGTTTGGTGTATGCATTCGACTTGAGGGAACATCATTTTTCATCTTCTGTTAATGAGGAGTGAAACTATATTTTTAAGCCAATATTTAGCTGATGGTATCCAGACATCACACCATTCGCGTCCCGAGTCAGGATTCAATCGAAGTAAATCACGATGGATAGTAGCAGAACGGTTGTTGTGAGTGTAGTTTTTAATTTTTTGATAAGTTTTTTTTCTAATAGGCATAAAGTTCAAATTAGGATTTCTTTGGCAGCATTACTCATCCTGTCATTGGTTTTTTGTACGTATTGTTTAGGGCTGGCTGGTCATGAAACTTTGAATACAAACAAAGCGTTGAAAATTGTCAACAATCGTGTTTGAATTGGAGTGGCCCGGTTGTGTGGTTGTAGCGACTCCAGGTCTACACCCGGCAGGACAGACACCACAATTCCATCTGGACAGTTCCCCCAACAAGGAGCGACTATCCAGGCTACGGGTATAAAATTTGGTCAAAGAAAGCCAGCGCTAATTGACCTAGATCTAGTTGAGGTTGTTATGCCACGATAGAAGATAGCTACTTGTTCACATGCCATGCTCGGACACATCAATGCTTGATCACATTGATCAAATGAATGTTTGACAGTTGCGTTTGGATGAAAGATGCGGCCATCTGTAAGCACTGTTTGTAATGCTTCCACGTATTGCATTGTTTGCACAATATGTTGAAGCTACTTCAATGAACCAATTGTAATTGGAAAATTAGACATGCTATCAGTTTCAGTCAGCAAAAATGCGATTTCGTTTGACTTTGTTGTAGATTGTTTAGACATCCCAATCTCCATTAGACATGCTATCAGTTTCAGTCAGCAAAAATGCGATTTCGTTTGACTTTGTTGTAGATTGTTTAGACATCCCAATCTCCACACCGTTTCTAGCGATGTACACCAGCAGCAACAGCTTCGATATAATGGACCGAAAATATAGTCTTTTAATACTTCCTCCCACTTCTTGGAGCCGTCATGTGGATGAAGAAATTCGGCGCATGCCATTGATGTTATCAACCCCCCCGGCTGTCTTTCACGCTGCTTGATAGAACGTTACTGGATCTCATTTCCACTATCAGAATTGAAAAGTTTTCTATGCATAACAAATTTCGCCGTTATCGGGCTGCGGTCGCGCAGCGCGCGAAGGAGGAAATCCCAAAAAGCAGACAATGTTTAAGCGCATAGAATCACGAAAAGCAGAGCTGATTTGATTCGTTCTGATTCGAGCATGTACCTCCGTGGCGTGCGGTTGGATTTCTCATGTCTCCGATTAGGGAGTCGAGTCTGGAGGAGGGTGATAGCAACGCGAGCAAAAAAAAGAAGAGAGATAGAAAATCATCCGAAAGCTGTCATGAGCTAACGGCAGCGGGGCAAAGCTCTGACTGTGACGACGAAACCGCCAAGACGGTAAGCCAATTTTCTATTTCCTTCGACGAAAATCGCACCACTAAAACTGTGCAAATCCGGTCGGAAAATCATAGTCTGCTAACCATCGGAAATGGTTTTCCCGTCAGGAGAGTTTATTCGCGTACCCTCCCCGTGTTTCGACTGGTTTTGTGTTTTTTTTTCTTCCTCTTCTTCTTCCGCTGTTTCGTCATCCACCAGCACCGTTTTATTACGATGGTTCGATGGCATTTTGGTGCAAAACCACACGAGGTCATATGCTGCCTGGGTGCGCTGTTGAGCCGCTGATGGCAGCCCCAGCACGTCTGCCGTCCATCACGGTCAGGCCGAGTCGAGTCGAGTCGAGTCGCGCGGCCGCCGGGACGGGTTTCGCTGTTGGAAATTGAACCGTGCCCCGACGCCGCCACAGGATCAGCATGCAAACTCTGGGGAAATTGAATTCTTTTCGGTTTTATTGCAAAGTCCAGGCCTCGCCGGCGGGGAGGGAGGGATGCTTTCGCGCGGCCACGGAACATTAGACGCTCGGTGCCGGCGTGGTGTACTTGATTGTGGAACAAGGCACATTGCACAAGTGCCACCCGGCCCGGCCGATGAGTGGTAGTGAGAGTCGGTACGGGTTTTGACTTGAGTAATGTGTTTTAGTGTGCCCCGGGAATGGAACGAAAACATTTTGAAAACATTATTTTATTTCTGTTAACCTTCGTGTCGGCGACGGGCTCGATGGCGGCGGATTTAAAGCAGCTTAGCTAGAATTGCGGGCTGCTGTTTTTGGCGTGGCAGTGGCAGAACTTTTGGCAAAGTGCGGTGCGGTGCGGTGGGTGTGTTTAGTTTGGTGAAAATGAAACTGGATATCAATTTCCTCTGGCTGGCCTGGTGCGCATCAGCTGAGTCCGGTACGGTACGGAGTGCCCGCATCTTTTCGGTTCCTTGCCGTGCCGTGGTTGCTGGTGCGGGCCAGGATGAAGGATGCCGAAAATGATGCCGATTTGTTCGCACCAATCTGCACCATCGACACTACTCGACGGGCCATGAAATTTGACGTTGGTTGCAGGGCTCTGACTTGCTGACTGCTGATACAAGGATTTAAACAGACTGGTGGTTACGATGGGTTAGTTAAGATAAGTGAAAGATCGTTGAGTTGCGCAAGAACACGTTTGCATTCATCTGATATGACTTGCTTTCGGAACGAAGCTGCTAAAGAAGAGTAATCTCTTCTCTATGATAACCTCAACTCACCTGCTAAATGATTGATTCGGTGGCGGTCAAAATGATAAGACCCTAGAGAAAGGTTGCATGCTTTTTCAGTTCAAGCTCAGCGGATGTCAACTTAAACGGGCTTATTGGACACATAATGTTCATGCTCCCAAACAAATTTCCGATTATTATACCGGGATAATTACGTATATGCTAACAGAATAATAAACATAATTCGGTATGGTATTTCGAAATCAGGCACCATAGCGTGCGTATGCAATTAGCAAGTATAATATCCTTGTTGACCTACTGATTAGTCTTTTCCATTGAGCATCGTTCCTATTGATGCATGCTCCTTGCAATTAGCAAGTATAATATCCTTGTTGACCTACTGATTAGTCTTTTCCATTGAGCATCGTTCCTATTGATGCATGCTCCGTCTTGTCTATATGGGCTGATTGATATACTTTCTCAACATTAAATCAATAACGGAATTTAAAAAAATAACAACCTGCGTTCATTTTCGTCGTGTCCTTTCTCATTTTGAAGTAAGCGATTGGCACTGTTGAAAAGGAGGCCATTTGCTTGCTCACATGCAACGTTTTGTGTGTGCATTTGCGCTTCCGGGTTTATGATGAAGGTCTGTGTAAATTTTGTTTGTTCGTGCGTGTAGTGTTGAGCGTCTGATGTCATGATAAATGTACTGCCGATTGGAAATACTTTGACATTTTTAGGAACGCATGAAAGGGTTTAGAACATTGGAATGTTAACGATTCTGCGTACTATGTTATAATGAATTCATAAGTGGAATTAATAAGAATAGTTAAAACAAAATGGCTAGCTTTGCTAAAATAATAAAAATGTTCAATTTTCCAAAACTCCATTAACAGTAGCGTTTTGAGAAAAAAACTATATATAAAAAAATGATAATACTTATATAAATAGAATAGTAACCTCTAATAGTTGCTAATTGAATTTTCCCAAATCCCAAACCACGATAAACGGTTTATGAATTTCAAAACACATAATTTAATTCAAAATAAATTGCTTTGCCTAACTTAGGTGCCTAATCGCGTCCCGCAGGGTAGCGTGTGTGTCTATGTCTGCAGAGGAGTGTAGTGTAGCGGAAAATTGCTCTTTTGCATGCGCCCATGCAACCGGGGAGGCACTGGCGGCGGGTGTACTTATATAAATAGAATAGTAACCTCTAATAGTTGCTAATTGAATTTTCCCAAATCCCAAACCACGATAAACGGTTTATGAATTTCAAAACACATAATTTAATTCAAAATAAATTGCTTTGCCTAACTTAGGTGCCTAACCGCGTCTCGCGTGTGTGTCTGCAGAGGAGTGTAGTGTAGCGGAAAATTGCTCTTTTGCATGCGCCCATGCAACCGGGGAGGCACTGGCGGCGGGTGGCACCGAACCAATCGTTTTCGGACTGCATGATGATTCGGGGGCATTAGAATATACACTGAATATGCTTCGACGGACGACGGGCGAGCACCCGTTGGCTAGAAGACAGCAGCATGCAAACAGTTGGAGCTGTCTGAGCATTTGAATGATGGATTTGCATGTTGGGTGCAAAGAATTGAGTTTTGTGCGCTCGTCAGCGATAATGGAACGGCTTTGGCAGTGGGTCGTCACGTTGATGGCCGCTGGGTGCAGTGGGGTGGAATTTTTACTTGCGATGGCCCGGTGGTCGAGGAAGAAATTTGTTTGGCAGCGAAGTCAAATGTTTGTGCCGCGGTTTTGGAATGGACAGTTGAAGAAGTAATTTTGTTTAAGTTTTGATGTCTCTTTTAGGGATATTAAGGTGGTGAGTGGTACAATAAAATATATAATTAAACCGTTTAAGAGCAGCTTTTAATAGATATTATTTTTTGTATCTTTTATTTCAGGTTTTTTTTCAATATTTTAATTGCTTTTTGTATTTCGATCAGGACAATACGGTTTTGTCAGTTTATTGAAAGAGAAATTATTCACGCTCAAAACATTGCTTTCATGTTGTCAAAATGGAAGACCATCGCTCTGCCTTATCGTGTACCATAATGCTATCCATGCGCGTACATAATGAGCTAATAGCCATAATGACTCAAACGTCATTCTCTGATCATGACGCAGTGCTAATGAAAGTGGCGGATTGTGAATTATTTCCTCCTACCCTGGGAGGCAGTTAACATTCAGCCCGGACGACAAACTGGACGGTTAAGGAGTAATTTGTGCATCATCATTCGATCGATTAAGCACGAGTTAATCGGTTAAATGTTTCGTGAAGATTGCTATATACCGTGGCCGGGCATGATTCTTGTGACACCCTATCGGTGTTGTGTATCGAGCGTTACTCGTGTCGCATCGTGCCTTCGTGTTTTACTACGTTCTGATTTTTTATCTGCAACATTGACTCTGGTGCTTCTTTTATGGCATAAATAATAGTACGGGCGAACAAAAAAATCCCGTATAACATGCCATTAACGCACACATAGATAATGTCTAACCTCAAAGGTCTAGAAATTATCCGGCACATTTCGCCACGTTCCAATTAATCTTGCTTTTGTGCAATGAAATGCAACGCCGGTGCTTTATCGCTGGTGCAGCTAACGAAGCTCCCAATGCGGTACAATTAGGCATACAGCGTGCTCTCTCGCAGGTCGTTTATCGCTGCACTTGCACTTACATTACTATAAATCAATCACCAGAAACAGTGTGAGCGACGTTCGGAGCTGCCTTTCCGCATAAAGCCGGATGCGCTAATCAAGAAGGTGCGTGATAAGGATTCGAACACGTCTGCCGTTTCAGGGATTGGATAAAGCAACGTTACGCGATCAGCAACTAGAGCTAGCCGGCTAGAGGACAATACCAAATACCACATGCCTGGTGCCGCGCGCGCACACATTAACTTCATGTTCGCGCCTTTGTTCATCCGGGCCTCCGAAAACCGTGTCGATGCGATGCCGCACAAAAAGGGCAGCTGTTTGTTTACCGATGCGGAATTACATAATTGTCACCTGTGCTACTACCCTCACACGGTCGTTGCCATGGTTGCATCCATTCATGCACCGGTTTAGATATTATCTCCAAAGGGGATGTGTTTCACGGATGTACGGTCGCGTTATCATTGCTGTGTTTGACCGTGCGTTCGGCTGCGTACGGAGGATGGAGGTGCAGTGGACGGGATACATTTTGCATTCCGCCGGAAAATCACACCTCGCCATCTCGCTCCCTCCCACCGGAGAACCCACGTCGAGTGCACCGGGGTGTAGCCGGCTAGAGGACAATACCAAATACCACATGCCTGGTGCCGCGCGCGCACACATTAACTTCATGTTCGCGCCTTTGTTCTTCCGGGCCTCCGAAAACCGTGTCGATGCGATGCCGCACAAAAAGGGCAGCTGTTTGTTTACCGATGCGTAATTACATAATTGTCACCTGTGCTACTACCCTCACACGGTCGTTGCCATGGATGCATCCATTCATGCGCCGGTTTAGATATTATCTCCAAAGGGGATGTGTTTCACGGATGTACGGTCGCGTTATCATTGCTGTGTTTGACCGTGCATTCGGCTGCGTACGGAGGATGGAGGTGCAGTGGACGGGATGCATTTTGCATTCCGCCGGAAAATCACACCTCGCCATCTCGCTCCCTCCCACCGGAGAACCCACGTCGAGTGCACCGGGGTGGAAAGATCAAATCGCAAATGAAAGTGCATTCGGTGGGCAGTATAACAATTAAAATCACATTCGTGTACGGTTCAGTACATGGTGTTGTGTTATTTGCCGGCAAGTAGTGAAGCTGCCGGTCTTCAAACAGTGGGCCGTGCAACACAACCCGTACGCGCACAGAGTTGCAGGGGAGGCGGAAGCGCTTGAAAAATAGTTGTTACGCATGACTCCGAGCGTGTGTGCCTGTGTGGGCTTTAACATTAGTTATGCTATTTGATCGGTGCTGGTTAGAATTGCTGAATAGTTGTCCACTTATGCGTTATGCGTAGTGCAATTATGCATGAGGCGTTAACGAGTGCATGATTGATGTCGACTAGCCGGGAGGTAGGCCGTTGTCTACATGATGTGTCTGGCGTGTGTTGGTGAGTGCGTATGGCATCCCCTTGAGTAAGCGTGCTATTATTTGTTTGAATGAATTATTGAATGCTTTATTGCGAAAGAGTGGTACAGTCGTTGAGTGCAGATTCTTATGCATATTCTTGTGACACCCTATCGGTGTTGTGTATCGAGCGTTACTCGTGTCGCATCGTGCCTTCGTGTTTTACTACGTTCTGATATTTTATCTGCAACATTGGCTCTGGTGCTTCTTTTATGGCTTAAATAATAGTACGGGCGAACAAAAAAATCCCGTATAACATGCCATTAACGCACACATAGATAATGTCTAACCTCAAAGTTCTAGAAATTATCCGGCACATTTCGCCACGTTCCAATTAATCTTGCTTTTGTGCAATGAAATGCAACGCCGGTGCTTTATCGCTGGTGCAGCTAACGAAGCTCCCAATGCGGTACAATTAGGCATACAGCGTGCTCTCTCGCAGGTCGTTTATCGCTGCACTTGCACTTACATTACTATAAATCAATCACCAGAAACAGTGTGAGCGACGTTCGGAGCTGCCTTTCCGCATAAAGCCGGATGCGCTAATCAAGAAGGTGCGTGATAAGGATTCGAACACGTCTGCCGTTTCAGGGATTGGATAAAGCAACGTTACGCGATCAGCAACTAGAGCTAGCCGGCTAGAGGACAATACCAAATACCACATGCCTGGTGCCGCGCGCGCACACATTAACTTCATGTTCGCGCCTTTGTTCATCCGGGCCTCCGAAAACCGTGTCGATGCGATGCCGCACAAAAAGGGCAGCTGTTTGTTTACCGATGCGGAATTACATAATTGTCACCTGTGCTACTACCCTCACACGGTCGTTGCCATGGTTGCATCCATTCATGCACCGGTTTAGATATTATCTCCAAAGGGGATGTGTTTCACGGATGTACGGTCGCGTTATCATTGCTGTGTTTGACCGTGCGTTCGGCTGCGTACGGAGGATGGAGGTGCAGTGGACGGGATACATTTTGCATTCCGCCGGAAAATCACACCTCGCCATCTCGCTCCCTCCCACCGGAGAACCCACGTCGAGTGCACCGGGGTGGAAAGATCAAATCGCAAATGAAAGTGCATTCGGTGGGCAGTATAACAATTAAAATCACATTCGTGTACGGTTCAGTACATGGTGTTGTGTTATTTGCCGGCAAGTAGTGAAGCTGCCGGTCTTCAAACAGTGGGCCGTGCAACACAACCCGTACGCGCACAGAGTTGCAGGGGAGGCGGAAGCGCTTGAAAAATAGTTGTTACGCATGACTCCGAGCGTGTGTGCCTGTGTGGGCTTTAACATTAGTTATGCTATTTGATCGGTGCTGGTTAGAATTGCTGAATAGTTGTCCACTTATGCGTTATGCGTAGTGCAATTATGTATGAGGCGTTAACGAGTGCATGATTGATGTCGACTAGCCGGGAGGTAGGCCGGTGTCTACATGATGTGTCTGGCGTGTGTTGGTGAGTGCGTATGGCATCCCCTTGAGTAAGGGTGCTATTATTTGTTTGAATGAATTATTGAATGCTTTATTGCGAAAGAGTGGTACAGTCGTTGAGTGCAGATTCTTATGCAGATCGTTGCTGAACATGTAATGTGCAGGTACATAATTTTCTGCTAGTATTCTTTTAGTTTAGTTATGTGTCTAAATATAAAAAAAAATATTGTTGGGTTAGCTGGCGGCATACTGCGTTTGTAGTGAGTATGTAGACTGTGAAGGGTCAATGGGGTCCATTGAAATTAAGTAAATATTTATCTTGATTTGATTTAATCACAAGCGAGTAAAAGTCCAGAAGAGCAACTATGTTCGAGATTTAGCTTCAGAAATTGGAAAATATTTTATACTAATAGGTCAGCAACTAAAAACCTTTTTTTTGGGATAGAAGATTATGGTGCTCGATTTCTGAGGCGATTTTATCGATTTTTTCGACTTAAAAAACGGGACCATCGCTTCAAAAACGGCACCATCGCCCTCAAAGACAGCCAAAAACGTTCGAGGACACTGGCAGAAAATTCTGGAGGAACGCAAGAATAGCTAACTTTTACTCTAGGAATGACCCTCGAGTCATTTTCAGCCCTTTGATTCCTGGATTTCCTTCC
>KZ071377.1:5007-20726 GCA_002091845.1 Anopheles cracens | reverse complement strand
GAGGTTTCTATTCATATAATTATGCTGAATTACCCCACGTAATCCTTCAGAAATATTAGAGTGTGTCGAAGAAAACGAGATGGAAAATAATTCATCAAAAATAACCACCAATTGGTAAACGATTGGTACTAAACTATTTTAACTATTCGTTATTAACTATGATAAAAACGATAAAACTAAATAAAAATCAACCGTGACATACCGTTTCCGATATTGATAATTACACAAAGAATTGAATTGCACGGTGTGTTTGTATTTGTTTGTGGAACATGCTTATTTTCATGCTGTTATGTTTTCTATTGTGCTGTTGTACTGTTTGTGCTTTTAGAAAGGCCGAGGTCGGTCACCACAATCCCAGCAAACATTTCTCTGCCGTTACTCGACATTGTAGGTAAGCCACACGCGGTTCAGTCATCTACAATGAAATCATTTAATTGATAGTTCTCTCAAACACACCCTCATTTCATCGATTCATGTCTGGTTATTGTTTAGTGTTCAGCAACCGTGGCGACTGCAACCGATGGTGGATTGTCGTAAACCGACGCAATGTAAAACGAGCATAAAACACAACAGAACTGAAAAGAAAAATAATGTTTTCACTGTGCAAAGTGAACTCTACTCCTCGGCTGCTGCTGGTACGGTGTTCAAATAGTTCTAGGTCAAATACACTGCCAGTCGCGCACGGCGGCTGCCTCCTTGTGGGAACCTCCGCAAGGTCAGCTGGCCACTACTGATCATTTAAGGGGGTAGCAATCGCGACCCGATCGACTGCCGGTGGGGTCGACTGCGCAAAAAAGGGCTACGGCTAACTCGCAGGCAATTTAAGCGCAAAACAGCGCAACATGAAAAGAAAAACGTGATGAAAACACGGTACGCGTGTGTGTGCGTGTGTGCTGAATCGAACACACACCGGGTTGTCTGTGCCCGTATCTCGGCTGATGCGTTGCTTATGGTGCGCCAAACGACGGTACGGTTCTGCGTTATGCGGGGCCTAATCTTGTTAGGTGCGTACTAACATTTGCTTTACGCTTCAGTTTGTACATGCGCTCCGAAAGCTATCGGGTTTATTTGACCGTTTGCCGTTCGCTGATTCTCTGCCGATCTGTCAACGGGCGTCTTGCCGGGCCGCAACCGTGGTCTTAGCGATGGGACGTGATGGAACAGGCTGCGGCGGCAACACGGCATCGTCACACGCGTTCCTCCGATGCGAGCGCTCTGATTGACCAAGGTGCATCGAGTATGCAGTCGAGTGCAGTCTGCGTGTGCGCGCCCTTATTTAGTGATAGTTTGTTGGAAGGCGAGCGCGGCCGTATTCGATTTTGTTATGTCGTTCGGTTTAGCGTCCGTTTTTGCCATCGTCAGAAGGGCATTTGCGTTAATCTAATCGGATTATTTAAGCTTGGCGCAGGATAGGCATTGCTTGCATTTCTCCCCGCTCCCGGTACGATACACTCCACCGGTGGGAAACTCTAGAAACGCAACGCGAATACGTTGAGCGAAAGGCTGTGCTGCGAATGGAGTGAATGGCTATATTGACGAGATTGCGAATTGATTGACTGTGGAGTATCGGACTTTATCTGCATGAATATTCATTGCGTTTGTGTTTTGATTTTTACCCGTTTTTCGGTCAATAATTGAATGTTTTAGAAATGAAACTAAAACGGGGAGAAAATAAATTTAAAAACATATAGAAGCAACATTTTCCCCAGTGAGAGAAACTTCATTATAGCAGGAAAATTGTGGCAACAATTAACACTGCCAGCAGCGACCGACGGAACCTAGCTGGCCGCTGGCCAAGTGAAACTAAATTGTTTGAATTTATCTCTGTCGGCAACACGTTTGCAAAATGTGCAAAAGTGTTTACCCTCTTCGCGTCTTGTAAATAGGAGCTTCTTCTTTCGGTACCACCGCATCTTCATGTCAGTTTCGGGACGCTTGTACGGCTGGACACGGTGGACATAATGTATGTGCGCTGCGGTTGCCAAATATATTTAAACAGTTCGCACCAAAAACAACATCAAAACATACGCGCACACACACACACATGCAGAAGCATTCCAAACATTCGCCGATTTTTCGTCAGCCTACGGATTCCGAGTTCACACATTGCTGAAATAATTTGTCAACCCCGTTGGGGTGGGCAGGGTGGGTGGACTGGGGGAGGTGGTTTGGTTTTCTTTCGGTCCGTCTGTGTTACGTCGCATAAAAAAGACATTAATCATAATCAGAAAAGCGTGTGAATATGGATCGCGTAGGTCGCGCTTTTGTCGTGGCAAACACCTAAGTTTTAGTTTGAGTTCTTTTGGAGGGTGGAAAAATAAGGACGAGTTAATTAATTGTTAGAAAGACGGATGGGTGCGAGGGATTCGCGCAGAGGTAGGATTTCCACTCTAGTTTATAACTGCGGTGACACTTAATCTCGAGAGAGTCGTATTGTAATTTCGTTTATTCAAGATATATTGTTGTTTTTTTTTAAGATAAGTGCTTCGTCTGAATGTTTTTTTATATGAAGGTAGCAGGGAAATGTACAGAAAGTTTTTGGTTTATTTCAAGACGTAGAGTAAACTGAGGGAACCTTTATTTTTTACACTAAACAGAATTCCAATCGGAATTGAAACATTTTCTAAAAATATGTTTTAAGCTCTCAAATAAATAAATTACTCTACAGCACCAACTCCTTTTATTTAAATATAACAATCTCAACTTCATTCCATTTATTTCAATTTTAAAATTTCATTTTTTTCAGTTCAAAATTTTACGTCAATGATCAGGACCTTTACAAACACAATAGCCAGGTCAAACAACGAAAGATCCGTTTTTTTGTGCGATTACTAATAATCAGGAAATCACAAGACTCTAGTGGCTGATTATCCGATCATCATGATCAATAATGGCGAACGTGTCCTGCTGGTTATCATCCAAGAAATAAGAAATGGTGACACGATTCTAGACTAACGAATTCGGTCATAACGTTGATGGTTGATCCTAATGCTAACCCGTTGTGTGCTGTCAGCTCCCACAAAATAAGGCACAAGTTTTAATGAACACGGTGCACCATTCGAACCCTTCGCCACAAGCACACAGCCGGCAAATGAGTGTATACGGCCCAACCGTCAGGTCGACCGACAGTGGACGACTTCCTTTTCGGGACTGAGACTGGCCACGAACGATTGTCTGCTGATTACACAAATACCGGCAGGCAAATATACGCACGGCAGGAGTACGAATTCTCCAATAAAGATGTTTATCGTGCAGAGGGCACGCCTGCACAGTGTAGGACCGTGGGACAGCGTCTTTTTCCGATTTGGGCCACAGCGCATACGGCGGTTGATGGTTCTGTTACTGCTCGGTTGTGGTTAGTATTCCGCGGGGCGAAGGTTGTGTGCAGCTGTGCGCCAGTAGAACTGATCAGGCCAATGTGATGTCTAGTCAAATTAGATTGTTAGGGGTTTTTATCTACGGCGTTATTGTGATGTGTTGCCGCAGGTTTGATTGGTCGGTCGGTCGGTAGGTGTAGTTAGGTAGGTCGTCGTTGTGCTTAAATTGAACTTCGTCTGGTATGGAAAGGAATATCCTACTGTCTTATCGCGGATCACTTCATTTCTCCCCACAGCTCCGGTGAGTTTTGGGGAGAAATTTCGGATTAAAGGTGAAGGAAGTTGTGGCACTAACCGATGTCACACGATAACGAGGAGGCCTATTTGAAGTGGTTGAGTCGTTAGTATTTGTCTAATTCAGTACGAATGGTGTAGATGTAAGTTATTGTTGTTTATTTGTACATGTTTTATTTGTCATAAGCGATAAAAGACATTTCATGGGTGAAATTTAGGACATAATAATAAAAAAGAAAAATCTTTTCAGTGTGTTCTTCCTGTAGTCCTTTAAAATATGAGTTTGACATACTTTTAAAACGGTTTTTTTGTTTGTGTCTCAGAACATTGCCTCCTACTCTAATAGGTAAAGGGAATGCTCTGCATACCTTTCCTGTCAAGCATTGCGAAAACGATGCTTAATTAGGTGAATTTCACGCGCATTTCACCGTTCACCTTTCATGAGATATCGCTCGAACAATTTCTCCTATGTTAGCCAATTAAATTGTAGCCATACGTGAGTGATGTACGTAAGGTAAGGAGTAAAAATTGGTTGGTTGTGTGAAGCATCTATGTTGGGAATATCGAACAGCAGGATTGTAGTTCGTTTATGAGATAAATCCGTTGAAAATGTTTTCATTAAATAGTATGAAATTTTACAGTCAGTTAGATAAGTAACTTGAGGTATATAAATTGCTAACTAGTCATTTTTTTATGAATAAAATTATTTTCCACATGTTTTTTATCCAAGTATCAGGATTACATTATACGCATTATATTTTGAACAAATGTCATTATTATGTATTCATTTATTTATACAGCATTATACATACAGCATTTATACATTATATATGTTTTTCTTAAACCTTTGTCTTTTTTTCTACAGGTAAGTGCTACTACAAAAACACATTCGCTAGTAAGTTGTATTGCCATATGGCCAACGTATTGGAAGGACACGACCAGCAGCCCGAAATGAAGAAATCCCGTTTCGCACGGTAAGTGAAAATTACAGCTCAATCAGTCTAGCGCCGTTAGCCGCAGGAAACAATTCACGTCGGCGTTTGTATGAGTCTGTTTTCCCGTCCTGTAGACCATATGAGATTTTCTGTAGCGTGGCCACACATACCACTTTCAACCGTGCTTTTGCACCGCGCTTCGACTTCTTTGCGCCGTTTAGATCCGGTGAACACTGGTTCTATTTATTTATCCGCCTCTTTCCACCGTGCCCGTGCTGTTCAATTTGAAATCGAAGGAAGTGTACGTACATTTGCTGTGCCAATTGTTTTTTCTTATTCTTTTGGGCAAGTGAATGGGTGTTATCGTGAGGCTATGGTTGAAATAGGTGGCACTAAATTCCAGCAGGACTCGTTTCGAACTTAAGCTTTGCTTTAGCTTTTGGCCAATATTGGGATGTGTTTTTATTTTGCACATATTTGTGTTTGTTTACCTTCTGTTCTGGTGTTATTTTTTTATCCATACTGGCAATCGTTTTCTTTGCTACTGTTATCTGTTGAGCAAATGCGCAAGCAATATGTATTTTTGTGCGCTTATTGCAAAAAGCTTTAATATGTACTGAGCAACTGAAACGATTTCAAATATGAATTTAAAAGCTACCAATATTGGTTTAACGATCCCTAGAATAGGGCAAAATATATTCGAAAAAAAAATGATGAAAACAATCAATTCCAATCCTAGGAATCCTATCCAATTAGTAAGTTACGATGGTGATTGAAACTTCTCCATAATTACGGCGGCCATCACTGGGCTTATCTAAAGTGTTTTGGTGGTGGTGAGGGGCGAAGAGTGCTGCATGCATCCATCCCCTGCAAAGCAATATTCTCGCAATGCGTCCGGGACCCATTCGAGGTTCGGTCGTCCATCGTCACCGTCGTTGGGCAGACATTTTGCCGGTACAATTTCAGGCATTTTTCTTGGTTGCTTTGGCCCTCGTGACTGGCCACCCTGCGTCCCTTTTTGCGTCGGTGTGTCATCGTTTCGCTCTTAAGTCCCTCGAATATTAAATATTTTAATAAACATTCCTGTAATTAAGGCAACTCTACTGGCCTGTGCCTGCACACGGCACCGTCGCACCGTCTCGGCCGGTCGTATTGTCAAATTCACCCTCACATACGGCGCACGTTCGCACGTGAATAGTGCTAAGTTTAGTGCGCCGCTCGTTCCAACGCCCGGCAAAGCGCTCAAGTTGACCGAATGAATTCGAATGAAGCTGTGACTTAGTTTCGATTATGTATATTTGCGCTGTCGGGGGTAGTGCCGTTTTTTTCTTCTCTCTCGCCTCTGCCGAACAGCAGTAGGAAGAGATGTTTTTCTTGGAATAAAATAAAACAACTCGGTGTAGGTAGTGCGCGCTCGGTCGTTGAGGCGGACCAGTGTTCGCCACTGGCCGGTTTTGTCACTGACCGATGGTCAGCAGGAGGGTGTCAACAATTGGTGGTGCTGTGGAATGTTTTCTAATCCCGCAGACTTCTCGGCCGGGCGCCCTGTTCCGGCGAGCCGGGCGAAATGATAACTACTTTCCCATCTGCCGTCTTGAGTTTTGTCGGAGGCTGCTAAGTAAGTGCGAGAGAACGCATACAAACGCCTTTAACGCGCCGGCACGCTCAAATTGATGGGGGACCGAAGTCGATGGGAGAAAAATGAGATGAAAAAGAGCTTTTACTTGTCCGTGCACTTATGATTACCTCCTAAACGGAGCTAGTGCCGGGTGTGTGTGCTTGGGCATACGTTCTCAGCACTTCCAGCACGAACTCGCAAGCAAGTGGGCATATGTATGTGTAATGCTGTGAACGTGAGTGGAGTAAAGTAACCTGGCGTCGAATGAAGCAGAAAACGATGGCAGCAATCACCGTAAGAAGGTAGGAACAGTTCCTCATCTTTAAAGGCCAGCCTGGGCCGAGAAGTGCGGAGCGAGAAGACGGAGTCGTCCATAAACATGCTGGTGGGTGGTAGCTTTATCCATGCACCATTCCTAGCGCATCCCGTGCAGACGCGCGCTTTGTTATCCTTCGGTTCCTTGTGCTTGAACCTGTGGACTGCTGTGCGCGCTGTCAGGGTCAAAATGTAGTACTTCGTTGTCCGGCGTTATGTTACGTCGTTTGGACCGGCAGGTTTTGGACGTCGTTTCATCGTTTGCCTCTCTGACATTGGAGAACTTCTCGGTGGGATGAAATTGAATGGCTTGGTTATATTCCCTCCCAGTTCCAACATGGAAGCACGCTGCACTTGCTAACAATCTTACGGTCAATATGGTGGGTGGGTTTCGGACCATCGAAGGCGTCGACGATGACGTCGACCGGGCTCGTTTATCTGAGTTAGAAGGCAGCGCGTAAGTGTGCGTGGGGAAGGGGTTGGGATTACTTCCTTCCTACATATTGCCAACACGTTCGTAATGTGCCGAGTTCGGTGCGGTATCGTAAAAATTGTTTGACTGACGTTACTGCCGCTTGTGCCGGCGGTAGTTTTGAAGTTCACTGGGTAGATTCTGCTTTCGGAGCGGACAGGTACATTGTCGCCTTGCTGATGTATCCGCCGGTGGAGCTTATCGAGAAGGCACTAGTACGGATAATGGGCTGATTGACTTTTAACCCAGAAGGAGCAGTACTTGCCAGTATCGAATGTCTGTGTTCGGTTGATGAGAGAGTTGTTGCATGTGGCCTGGCAGATGCGGCATAAATAGTGTGTTGAACCTACTTCGATTGTAAGAAAACTAAATTTGCATGCATCAGGCATCTTTTTCCATACTGCTTCGATAAATTGTGCACAACCGGACGTGCTTGGAACAGTGGTATGTAAATACTTGATTGATGTTTAAGAGGGGAGCAGGATCCTTAAAATTCATTCAATCAGGTATCATATTGAGTATCGTTGGGTTCGTGTTGATGTATTGTTATTGCTATTCTGTATTTGATTGTAATGATTTACGAAGGTGTAGCTGATTTCGTCAATAGACACACCTGTGTTATAAGCGTAGTGCATTGATAATCGATCTGCAAATTTGTTTATACTTTAGAGATAACTGAGTTATTTTCTTACGTTCTACTTTACGTTCCAAAAAGTTAACAAAATTTTACTACTTTTCTAAGTAGCATCTTTGAGACGAAACAAATTTCAGCTATATCAGTTTTTTTTTAAGTTGGTTTTTAAAGTTTTATTGGTCCAGTGTTTCGTATTAAATCTTTTATATTATTTAAAATAATTTTATGTATATATTTTTCAAGCTACAGGGTTATGAATGCCGATGAATTACATGTTTTACCTTTTAAATTGTTATCAACACTTAAAATAATACGTTTTTAGCAATATCTATTTATTTGTACTGCGAATACTACTTTTTAATAGGAACTCTTGCAGGTTGTAACGTTTAACGAACATTTTATGGCCGGTATTCGAGCGTTGCGGTCTATAAAGCTCGTCGGATTCCAGGTTCTTGTTTCACCGTGCTATAAATGGGAAGGTATGAGTTATATTGCGACCTTTTGAAATGTATGGCAAATACTAAAAATAGCTGGCCATGCCCGAAGGGTGGCCATTTTATAGGTACGACGCTAACCAGGCGCCCCCATCGGCACTAAAATGACGTTCGCTCATCGGGATGCCTGCAGGGTTATCGTTCGATTACTCCACTAAATGTTGCCGAAGTGTTAAAAGGTTTTGAATGATTGATGTGGTGACATGATTTTTTATAGGAGACACCTTCCGATTGCAAGTGGTGAATATTGATTGATTTGACAGAATGTATGCCGAGTATTGGGGTATTGGTGGTACGCGTATCAATTGCTGCAGAAGTTATAGCTATTAAATGTGCATTGTTCATTATGTTTTAGGCACGTTTCAAGGATATGTTAAGTAAGTTTTATATTTTTTGCATGCGTATATATTATTTTTATAAATGTATTAGTATTCAACAATCACCTTATTCAATCTGTTGATTATTTGGACTATTTGTTCGTCCACGACTGCATATTGCAGTAAGTGGTGTTATGGTTAAGTGAAAACTCCAAAAACGATCTAGGGTGGCTTCTCCCTCCTTCAAATGATAGGTCGTTTCACAACAAGACATGTAATGTTTCATTTTGTTTGTTCCTTTGCTACCTTTTCCTCGTTTCTTCTGACATCCATTCGGTTTTACTTTGGCTACTTCCGTATGGTTACGAAGATAAGCTTAAGTATGCGTGAGGATAGAATATTTTTTGTAGTGTGATAGTGTGGTTGTAGCATGTGATGTTGCTTTACAGTATCTTTTTTCCTTTGAAAATTGTTCCTTGCTAAGTTAAAATCATTTAAAATTATTGATGTTTTGTTATTTTATCATTATTTTAATATCTTGTTGAACTCCAACTTCAGTTTGTCTCAACTCTGGAATTGTTCTGTGTTCTGTGTTATAAGGTTTGATTAACATCATATACACTTCAGATAAATGCACGTAAAATGTTCAAACACGTTGGAATAATTTTATTAGAATGCGCACGCTTTTCTGTATCACTACGCAAACCTGAAAAGAAAAACTAGAGCGTAGTTTGTGCAGTTCATTCACTCAGCCAGCGAGTGGAGCAGAGAAATAGATAGGCATATTTCGCTGTCGCGCGTTCCTGTTTTATTCCAGCCTTTCCTTGCGCACCTTATTTATTGTACTTATCTGCGAAACCCAGTTTGATTACTTCTGTACACTCCGGCGCATGCAGAACGCTCGCGCTCCTGTTTGATGTTCGTGCGATTGCATGCTCATTTATTGCCGCAGTTTGGAGTCCTTCCGTGTCCTGCCGAAATCCTTTAACACGACAGTTCTGTGCCGCACTTCCGTAAACTTCGGCCTGCGAGAGGGTGGGTTCCGGCAGCCCCGTTCCGATTGCCGCGGCGCGACTTCATTCCACCCAGGAGCACCACACACCCGGGGCGTGGTGGTGTGGCAACACACAAATACGCCCGTTGCCCAGTGCACCACCACGGAATCGATCGCGGCGTTTCGGTGTGCGGACCCGTGGTGTGTGTGTGAGTGAGGACTGCATATTGCAGTAAGTGGTGTTATGGTTAAGTGAAAACTCCAAAAACGATCTAGGGTGGCTTCTCCCTCCTTCAAATGATAGGTCGTTTCACAACAAGACATGTAATGTTTCATTTTGTTTGTTCCTTTGCTACCTTTTCCTCGTTTCTTCTGACATCCATTCGGTTTTACTTTGGCTACTTCCGTATGGTTACGAAGATAAGCTTAAGTATGCGTGAGGATAGAATATTTTTTGTAGTGTGATAGTGTGGTTGTAGCATGTGATGTTGCTTTACAGTATCTTTTTTCCTTTGAAAATTGTTCCTTGCTAAGTTAAAATCATTTAAAATTATTGATGTTTTGTTATTTTATCATTATTTTAATATCTTGTTGAACTCCAACTTCAGTTTGTCTCAACTCTGGAATTGTTCTGTGTTCTGTGTTATAAGGTTTGATTAACATCATATACACTTCAGATAAATGCACGTAAAATGTTCAAACACGTTGGAATAATTTTATTAGAATGCGCACGCTTTTCTGTATCACTACGCAAACCTGAAAAGAAAAACTAGAGCGTAGTTTGTGCAGTTCATTCACTCAGCCAGCGAGTGGAGCAGAGAAATAGATAGGCATATTTCGCTGTCGCGCGTTCCTGTTTTATTCCAGCCTTTCCTTGCGCACCTTATTTATTGTACTTATCTGCGAAACCCAGTTTGATTACTTCTGTACACTCCGGCGCATGCAGAACGCTCGCGCTCCTGTTTGATGTTCGTGCGATTGCATGCTCATTTATTGCCGCAGTTTGGAGTCCTTCCGTGTCCTGCCGAAATCCTTTAACACGACAGTTCTGTGCCGCACTTCCGTAAACTTCGGCCTGCGAGAGGGTGGGTTGCGGCAGCCCCATTCCGATTGCCGCGGCGCGACTTCATTCCACCCTGGAGCACCACACACCCGGGGCGTGGTGGTGTGGCAACACACAAATACGCCCGTTGCCCAGTGCACCACCACGGAATCGATCGCGGCGTTTCGGTGTGCGGACCCGTGGTGTGTGTGTGAGTGAGTTTTTTTTCTCGCGCTCCTGTTATTGGAGCGTTCTAACTGCTGCTCCTTGGACTGCTGCAGGCATGTTCTTCGGGTTCTTACGTTTCGAACCGGTACGCGGTGTGTAGCGCCATTTTCTTCCTGTGTCACTGGGCCCACCGGCCACCCCACTCGGAAACCTGGATGGGGGCTGGGCGCGCGGTGGACAATGGACTCGCCAAACAGCATATGCCGACGGAATTACCATAACCTCCTTCTCTGCGCTCACAATTGTCTGAATTGTCTGGATTTACAACACATCCAGTGGCCTGGCCAGCAGTCGGTACACCGGTTGCGGTTCGGGAAATAGAGATGGGGTTAGTTGGGTGCGCTACGCAGGGAAAGCCAGCGATGAAGGCGATGAAAAACTATCAGCAACATTAGACCGCTGGTGTGTGTGTGTGAGTGTGTTTGTGTATTTTTGTTCCTCGCGTTGCGACGGCAAAGGGTATCCTTGCTGGCTCGCCGCGTCGAAGGACACTGCAAGGTGAGTCATGTGGTTTGGTGAGTCGGTGAGCGCGCACCGGTTACGGTTGGCAACCGTGCCGACACCCAAACACACTTGATACGAGACGGGAAAAGCGTGGCGTGGGGTGGTGGAAAGGGGACAAAAGGTGGGGTGGTTGGAGGCAGATAAGAGCAGCACCCCATTGTCGTGTGTGGGGGTACTGGCACGACCGGACAGGCTGGAAAGGGACGGGTGCGGATAGATACGAAGCTGTTTGCAGATTTTGACGTACGAGATTGGAGGTAGCAGATTTACTAGGACAACAAACGACGACGACGATGACGACGAACGCACATGTCCGGCTGCGGATTTGCGAACGCGCTCTCCCCGCGTTCGGTCGGGGATGGAAAGTGGAAAAATCATAATGGTTGATAAAAATAGATTGTCGTTGAGCGTTTCCCGACAGCCGCTCGCTCCTCGTGTGCTCGACGAGGGTTGTTGTGAGCACACAGCTTTGGCTCCCCCGGCGAGAGCGCGAGAGCGTGAGCGTCGAAAAAAGGGGAGCATGAGTTCTTCCGGACACTCGCGAGCACCACCACCCGCTTTAGCTTTCTCTCGCTCTCTCTCTCAAGCGGATAAGGGTTGATCTCGCTGGAAACCACCCTGTGTGTCTGTGTGTTTGTTTTTCTTCGTTTGTTCGATCGAAGCAGCAGCATCGATTCGGCAAACAACGTGTAACCCACGGAAGGTGTGACGTTGGGCGTGTGGAGTGCGCGATAAGAGGGTGGGGGTGACTTTGTTTTTGGGTAAATCTCACACCACCGCTCCAGCCTAACGATCGGCTAATGTTCTAGCGAGATTGCAAGTAGCCGATTTATGGTGTTTATTTGCCGGCGCGATACGATGGACTATCAGATTGCATCATTTGCCGTTTGGAAATGTAAATAAACTCCGCTCGCGCGATCAGCTCCCTCGATCAGTGCGGTACTCGGATGCTTTTATCAAAATAAATCGTTCGAGCGGCGCTAATGGATCGATTCGAATGTGTGTGCAATGGCGAGAGGAGGAACATTACCATTGCCCCGGTGTCAAGAGTGGTGGTGTCTTATGAGCGTAATGCCACCGGTCTTTTAATGTGTGAAAAACCATCATTCACTGGCAATCACGGTGAGATGAGATGTAAATGCGGGGGCCCCGGTTCATGTAAAATACATGAAAAATACTGTGCTCCATTGTAATATGCATCCGTGGCCCGCAATTTGAGGTTGGAAATTGTTTACTGTCGAACGGTTGTAAAATCTCATCCGCATATCGACCCCCTGTCTTCTGAGCGTGAAAGTCACTCGCATATGCCATTGCCTCCGTTCAGCGCAGGCTATCGAACCCGCTCAACGTATTACGGCACTGCAGATCGCACTGCATCAAATCACGCCGCCTAGCCCTGCACATCTCAGATTGCTGAGCCCCACTGGATCTTTTTTGTGAGATCCCACCAAACACTCTGTCCAAAGTTTGCCTGCCTTCCCGGCAGAGGCAGCGCCTTGCGTAACCAACTTAGAGTCGCGGTGTGAATTAAGACCGTGTGCGCGGCGGTAGTTGAATCACACAGCCGGGGCGAAAAACCATACTTTGGAAATGGGAAAATGGATGCCGAACCACATCGACCCACGGCAGCATAATCAGCGATCGTGCTCAAACAGATGCGAAGCGTTCCCTTCGAACAACAACAACAAAAACAACGAGAAAACCAATCAATACACACCGCACACTCATGAGCGGACAAAGGCAAGAAACACCCCGCCCCAAAGGTGCAACATTTAGCTGGGACAAAAACCTGAACTTCCAGCCAAACAAAAAAATGCGGACTGGTGTGCTGTTTGTCCAAATGTTTAACACTAATTCTTTGCACTCTGCAGCCGTGTGTGCACGCTGAATGGAACACGTTGGCGTGCGCAGTGTTCAAAACAAAAACCAAACAAAATTACTCCCGGAAACCGAGAGAGCGAAAAAAAACGAAATCAAAACATCCCCCCACCAAATCGGGAGGGATTTCTCCTATCGAACACCAAACGCAAAAAAGAGCCCATTTGCCCCGCAAGTCTGCCATGTGTGTCCAGCTTCAGATTGAAAAAAAAACGAGAGACTAATGCACTACAACTACCGCCGCGAAGTGCACCGAAACCACCCGATCAAACCCACCCGATCAGCGCATCCTTTCAACACACACACACATACACGAGAAAGGGTGTACATCGGCGGTTAAGTAAAATGAACGTTTATTAGTCTAACTACCAGTGTGTCCGGCGGCGATCGACGCGGGAGTACCGGCCTGTTTACAAAAACCACCGTGTACGCCACTGCTACCGAGGGCACTTACCGTCGTGTCTAAACTTTCGCGAGTTTACCCCCTAGTTTACCCCTCAAAAGGGAGGGAGGAGGGCGCGCAAATCGCGAATCGACACCTCCCGCTTAAGCTGCCCGCTGGCTCGCCGTTCCGCTTTGTTACCTCGAGCGCGCGCGCTCGCTGGAGAAAGATGTGCCCGCCGTTCGCAACATCTCGCGGGCATCGCTCGTCGTTCATTGATCAAACACCCAGCACCCAGCGGAAACTTTCGCTAATTGCACGTTCGCCGCGCGGGAGGGTGTTTTTTTGTCTTCTTCCCTTCGCAAACGCGTGGGCGCGTTCCACCCCCCACGAGTGCTTTACACCTTACTCCGTTACAAACGGACCTTACGCCCGAAAACCGTATCTCGTTTGCATTCCATTTCGTTTGCATTTTTCAACGTTTTCTTAACAAGGGCAGTGGCGAGCAGCGAACGGCAATCGATCACGCCGTTAGCACTGATACGCTACTCAATCTGGGGCTCAAGACTAATGGTAGGCAGCGGAGAAGGTGTGTTCAGATGCGCAAGCATCAAGCGTTCGTCCGTTAAACCAGTTCTCCTAGCCTCAATGCATGTTACATCGCTACGCATTAGCATAAATAAAAAAAATCAATTTTTGCACAGGCGAAAATCATCGTAAAAATTACTCTGCAGATGTGTTTAAGCTGGTTCGGATTTTCCATGCATGTTTATGACCCCTAAACGCATTTATGCATTTCATGGAAAAAAAGGAAAAAAAATGAAAATAATTTCAATTTCGTACAAATACCTCCGGAACAAAAATACCTTAAATGTACTTTTCTTAAGAGATGTTATATTTTTCGAATAAATTATGAGTACTGTGAAAAAACATCATGTAAATACTTATGAGAAGTATTCTCAAAGAAAATTAAAAATAAATCAAATCTATAGTCTGAACATTAAAAAAATGTGCAGCATGCCTACAGAAATGCGGATGCAGAGCGACAAGAAATATTTTTTTATAATTTGGTTCATATCATACTATTCAATCAATTCTCACAATTCTTCTTCCCATCTAGAAAAGAATTCTTCATAATTATGTACAATTTCCTGGATATAACAATCAGATATAATTATGATTGCGATAGACAAAAAACCGTGCAATAAATGCAATAAAGCTATATCAATAAATAAAAAGCAAAAGTATTGCTTCCAAAAATACTAATAACAGAATACAAAAAAATAAAAATAAAAAAGCAGAAATTGGTTCAAAGCAATTCCATTTTTTAAATAACGGATATTAACATTTAATAAAACATATGGCGCTGTGGTATTGCTTATCTAGATCGGTGATAAAAATGTATATTTTTCAATACCAACGCCATTTTTACGAAATCGTTGTCTTT
The DNA here is from genome assembly GCA_002091845.1 of Anopheles cracens. Classification (NCBI taxonomy): domain Eukaryota; kingdom Metazoa; phylum Arthropoda; class Insecta; order Diptera; family Culicidae; genus Anopheles; species Anopheles cracens. Next base: position 5,855 of record KZ071377.1, on the reverse strand, counting down.
CTCTAATAATCACCCCAGGAACAAAAGGATCCGACAAACATTATCTCAAAGACAGCTATGAACCCTATAATTTTTACTGAGAAGCTTAAGCAGGCTGTGATTTGTAGAACGTTAATGAGGGTTTGAATCAAAACTTTGACTGTTTTAGAAACACAACCAATATGTTTGAAAAGAAAGTTATAACGACGTTTACATTGTTAACTGAGCGTTATTCAGACCAAAAAATCAGTCTCTGTTCAAGCCCAACACACAGCAAGAGCCGAATGCGAGAGACGAATAATTTCAAGATGCAATCAGCGGTAATTCACTGCTCATTAGTCATTCCAATGCTTGGTGCAGACCCGGGTCGACGAGATCAAACGAACGCCTACCGTCTTCAGCTTCGAATTGTGCGTTTTGTGAGACGGAGCCGAATTATAAAACAGGAACCACCCAATCACACACACACACACACCTACCCACTCGAATTTCCGTCGGCATTTCGCAAATGCAAACCACGCATTTCGGAGCCAGGACGCTTGATTTAAAGCACATTAAAACCACCGATTGGCGGGAACGATGCGGAACTTAACCGTTCTTTAATTTTCCCCGCCGGAAGCTAAACCACATGTCAAGGGAGGACGGCAAAGGACGAACGCGGCAACAACACCCCCGCCAACCGGGCGTCAATTTAATTCCGGCACGTTGTACCATTACCGTCAACACCCGCTCACACACACACACACGGGCGCACGATAGGAAAGCCCAACACGATTACGCAAAGTGCCTGATAAGCCCTCGGAAAAAAGGTATTTCCACTCTGGGCGTTTCGCGTTCCGCGTCCTTTCGGGCGCTGCTGAATGGGTTCT
>LULB01058537.1:0-10218 GCA_002091845.1 Anopheles cracens | reverse complement strand
ATAGAATGTTTCTTTTTGTACAGAGCTGAGAATATAATTTAGCTGATTGCATGACTATTTCATGTTAGATAATTTTTTAAACATATCACTATGCTTCCAAACGACATTTGGAAGACACGCCCGAGGTGACATACGAAAAAGAAAAAGTTAACTGTCCGCAGGCTTGTGCTATGTACCGTGTTCCACTGTGCCGTCTCCGGCGTCACAGCCTCACGCAGGGGACGGTCGGTTAACTGTCCGCAGGCTTGTGCTATGTACCGTGTTCCACTGTGCCGTCTCCGGCGTCACAGCCTCACGCAGGGGACGGTCGGTCTCGTGGTCTGCGCAGACGATACAGACAGGGCTTGGAACGCGCGGGGAGCAGCTATGGTTGTCTCGTGTGCGGTGTGTTGTTTTACCGTGTTTGTTTCCGTGTAATGTTAACATTTTTGAATTAAAGTCTGTTCCCCGCGGCGTCGCCGATGATGGACCGTGAGCAGCGTGAGGTAGGTTAAATGAAACGTCGTTCCCCGGGCGCCCGTTAATGCCTGTGTGTTGGTGTTGTTGCAGCAGCCCAAGGACGGCAGGATGAAGGACGGTCCGATACGCTGCATACTGCTGAGCGAGTTCCACGTCGTGGCGGGCTCAAAGATCAGCTGTCAGGTGCCGGAGAACTTCATCACGAAGGAGGTGTTCGACTCGATCCGGACGTTCATCATCCCGAAGCCACAGCTGCAGCGGTGCATTCTGACGATGTAAGCGCAACACAACGACGGTCCGCGTCGGCCGATCCGTAATCTGGTTCCGCTCGTTGGTTCTCTCCACCAGCAACACCTTGGGCCACAAAGTCATCGGCTACCCGGTCCGGATCAACCACGTGCGCTACCAGCGGAACTTCTTCTACTACAACCTCTGCTTCGCGTGTGACTCCGGGTCGCGCACCGTCCAGTACGAGGCGGTGGTGAAGAAGCTGTCCGAGTACCTGCTGATGATGGAGGAGGAGGTGTCCTTCCTGTCGAACGCGGCGAACACGGCCAACATCCGGAACCTGCTCGCGTGCATCCTGCGCGACCTGAACAGCCGGCAGGTGGCGACGATCGTCGAGGGCGACACGACGATCTACCTGAAGATCGGGCGCCTCAAGCCGGACCCGCCGGTCGTGCAGGACCACCAGGTGCCGCTGATGTGCCGCGGGTTCGAGGACACCGATCTCGACTCGTGGGACCTGACCACGCAGCAGGTGCTGCCGTTCATCAACGGCATCAACCACGTCGCGCGCATCGCCGCCGAGGCGGACGTCGAGAACCAGCTGGTGAAGTCGTGCATCCAGAACCTGGTGTACTACGGCGTGATGCAGCTGCTGCCGCTGCTGAAGTACAGCAACGTCTACATGTGCACGCGCGAGCTGCAGAAGCTGACGCGCGACCGGACGCTGGCGGACGAGTGCCGCCGGTACGTGCAGCTGCAGCACGCCCCGGACAAGGTCGACCCGGTCCGGCTGCCGAGCCTGTTCAACATCCTGCAGCTGTACTCGCAGATGACGCACGGCGTCACGCTCCGGTCGCTCTGCCAGCGGCTGTGCCCGCGCGACAGCAACATCGACGAGCGGAAGCTGGTGTCGTTCGGGCTGCAGCACGGGCTGATCCGCTGCATCAACAAGTACCCGATCTTTACCGGCTCGATACCGACGCCGAAGCACAAGCTGTACACCGGGCTGAACAGCTTCGACGAGATCTGCTGCAAGACGGGCCTGTCGCCCAGCCGGATCGAGCAGGAGATCGACATGGACTCGAACGTGACGGTTATCTGGAAGTGACCCCTCCAGTCCCATCGAGTGTGTGTGTCTGCTTCGTGCTGTTTTGTTCTTCTTGTCACGTAATTCGATTATTTTAATCTGTTCTCTTCCCTGCTTGGGTCGAGCCAGCATGCTGCTCGGGCTGTTTTGTGTAGGGTTTGTTTTGTGCTCTACGGGGGACCCACAGCTGGTCACCTTTATCACTTACCATTGCGCCCAACATACCCTTAATCTAGTCTTACAGCGAGGTTTTTTTTAGCGCCTAGCTGGAACCCCTTGTTCACAGCACCAACACACGAAAGCATCATGAGATTTGAATGACTCCAATAGCTCCCTTATACACGCCGACCGGAAGCGATCTCGTTTTCGATCGCCGGTTTGGCAAAGTTTGTCTACAAACCCGCTGAGAGATATTATTTTAACGGACCACTAACAAATTCCGTGTTTCGGTTTTCAAACGAGACACAACTGCCAACCAATCTTCAGCCACCACTGGCCACATGATACCAAACTATACCACGCACTGAAGCGTAATGATTTTCTACAATTATGATATAGGTTTAATATGTTTTTGTTTACCTTTTTTGTTTGTTCTGTTCAACAAGTGCATGTCCTCGATTAAATGTAGCATTGTAGTTTAGTAATCGATAGCACCATGGTCGTGCAAACGTCTTCAAGATAAACAATATCTATATCGTGCTAAGCAGTGTGTATTAACTGTGCCTGAGAGAAAATTAGTTGAACTATTTTAGTACTTTAATCTTCAATCGACCATAATACCTCCCCATTGCGGAAATAGTCCTCTTTATTAGCATGTAGTAGTCGTTTTATGGATGTGTAGTAGAAGTTTCTTCAGCATGTAAGTAGTAGTAAGTGGCAGGCAGGGCTTGCAGGTGTTTTTTTTACATACTTTGTTAACAATAAATATATAGAGGTTACGAACCGTGATAGGATAGGATAGACATAGAAAAGTAGAACTAAACATCAGACATGAAGACACACATACGAAATTAGTACGTTGTTTCTACAAAGCAGAGTAATATCTGTAATAATTGCCCAACGACGCTAGTGAGCGTTTACCAGACGCGATCGATCCGGCTGTTTTAATTCGTTTGTGGTTGTGAAATGATGATAATTCGTTTGTAAGATTATAATAAAACACACTGCAAACTGCTAGTTTGAACAAGCAGCGAAAGTGGATGGAACCGAGTGCGACGAGAACGTCAGTGCAAGCTTGTCAAAACGCGTTCGTTGATGTGAAAAACAAACAAGTACCGAAAGAACAATCAACAAGCGCAGCACACCGGCGTAAGTTTTCCGGGAAATGCGTCACGGTGCTCGCGCGTTCGGCATGGCGGTGACCGCAGCGACCGCAGGCCTCGGAAAGCCTTGGGAGTTTGCTGTTCGCGGTGGCCCGTGGATGCTGCGGGTGCTCGGCCAAACCCGTTCCATCGGGCACTGGTCGGCGGGCGGCCGGAGTCAGCTGGAGCAATCGCCACACCAATACCACCACCCGAACCGCGCAAGTAATGGTAAGCACGGTGTACGCGCACTCGCGTCTTTTTTTGCGTTTTTTTTTTGGTACGGCGCACCTCAACTGCAACAGCACGCGCCTACTTACTTCAGGTACTCGTTGTATAGATACTGCGATAGGTTCGTCCGGAACCGGAGCTTCAGCTCACCGATGCTCCACTTCAGCACGTTGTTCACGACCGCGATCTGCCCGAGAGCGAAGGAATAGTATGAAATGTAAGCTCAAACAGTTCTCTGGAGATTGATATAGCTCTAGATCTACCCCATGCTCTTAAGGTTATTATGCAACAAAGGAAGAATGATCCAAATGGAGCTGATTCCAGTTTGGCATGATCAGGAAAACTCCAAAACTATTCCAAACTCTTGCCTTTCAGAAGATAATGGTGAAAGAACTAGTATCTTAGGATATATCAAAAAGATTTAGTCCGTCTTCTGAGCTATTTAACTTAGTTTGCGTCAGTAGCGTGTTCTCCAGAATAACTACATGAAATTCACGGATACATAAAATACACGGAGAAGCAATTCGAGTCGTGCTCCATATCGCAATGCAATGTCGCTCTTGAGATTTTGAAGGTCTGTTGTCGTATAGACATATGCACTAAAGATTATGATAAATGTTTGCTCCTAGGCGAAGATCCGATACTAAAAAAAATATGAGACTGGTGCTGGTGGTTAATTCTCAGTACGTTATATACTCAGGCATGAAGTAATGTTAGAGAAATTCACACTCAAAGATTGTTCAGTCTTGTTGGTTTCTTTAAAGCCAATGGGTGTAATATCGGTACCCAAACCATCCGTCAGAATCCATTAGGATCTAATCCATCTACCATTTAGCAGCCACTGGCCTTCACCGCAGACCACTGACCTAGGCTAATGGGGTCTACGCCATTAGGTTGATTGGAAAGTCACTTAAAAATTGATTATAGAAATTGTGCAACACGTCTGCTGCCTCCGTGAGCCCAGAACTCCCTGCTCGCAATTCCCCGGTCAACCCGTAAGAAGAAGACAAAGACAGAGAGGGAGAGAGAAGGCGAGAAAGAGACACACTTACCGCTGGCAGCGCCGAAAGGTACTTCACCAACGCCGTCCGGAACTGCTGCTTGTTCATCGTGATGATTGTGCTCTCGATCGCGGTCGCGTTCTGTATCATCCAGATATCGCTGACCGAGCGGGCAATCAGCGACAGTGCGATCACCGCCAGCAGCCCATTCTCGACGCTCCATGCCTTCGGTATGATAATGCCTAAATGCCGCGCGGCGAAGAAAGAAGCGAAAGAATGCGGTGAGCGAGCGCGCTGGTCGGATGGTAATGTTGCCGGTGCGCGCGCATAGATCGCGTAGGGTTGATCCAGTTGCGGTGCAATTGTTGGGTTCGGGTTCAATTAGCAGCAGCACCCGTCGAAGGTACATCAACCCGTGTCTCAGCGCTATCTGGCAGGGCAGGTGGTGCGATAAGGAGGGATTTATGTCATCAACACAAACCCTCATGATTAGTCGGTTTAGAGACACAGAGAGGGAGGGAGAGATTGAGTGGTACAAAAGCGTTTTGTCACTCAATTTCAGGCAGCGCGCGAGCGTTCGATGAAGTTCTCCTAACCACCTCATCGGTGATAATTAATCCGAACGTGTGTGTGGGGTAGTATCGCGACGAGCATGCCTCAATCCATGGTGATCCATAGTGATTTGTTGCTTTTAAACCCTTTGTGGTGTTTGTACCTTGCGTAAACACTAGCTTTTAGATGGTTTAGTTATGTTTTCTGTTTGTTTGAGCATATTGATGCTAATGTGTGACGCTATTTCGCTGTTGTTAAAACTGCTGTTGTTTTTACAACATTTCTGCACACTCCCCGAGCCCTTTTTCGTACATAGCATCCACCGCAACCGAGTGGCGATTTGGCTTTGCCTTTTTTATGTTGCTACTGCTGAAATTAGCAATTCTATAGCAGCAATAAAAACTCGTTTGCTGCCCGCAGAGATGCAGGCGCGTATTTGCGTTCGCGTTCGTGCCGCCTTTTAGTGGACCATCACCTCACACACTCCAGAAGCAAGTGGTGGCATTGCAGGGGCTACGAAAACTGAACAATCATTCGCGAGTCGCGCGTTCCAATCATTTACGTCAATCGAACGGGCTACAAGTGGGCGACCGGGCGAGGAGTTGCCTTAGATAAACACCGGGTGAGTCGCGAAAGATCGCGTTTTTTTGTTGGTTTTTCGGTCTTGGCGGTTAGTTTTCGACGGCGTTGAACAAATTCGTTTCTGGAAGCAACACGAAATAGAAAACAGGGGGGAAAAAACTCCTCTTGCTCCCCATGGAAGAGTGCAAAGTACGGTCATGGAGGTGACATACGCGAAGGTTGCGACTGACCTCCTCCAGGGGGCGGAGTGCCTCGCGCGACTCAGTGATTCCGGAATCATTAATTAGCCGCGTTCGGTGCACAAACACAACTGCACGGGCTTGTATTCCTGTGCATTATTCATCGCGGCAGGTCGCCGTTGCCGCCGAGCGATAAGCAAGCAGCCTGCCGTTTGCTATCAAAACCGATAGTGGTGTGATTTCGCGCGCCTGCCAAACGCTCGGTTCAAAGTGTCCACACGCAGCCACGCACGAGACGCTGGTCGCGGGCGTGCTGACACAGATGGACTTTGCAACGCCGGGTGATCCATAGTGATTTGTTGCTTTTAAACCCTTTGTGGTGTTTGTACCTTGCGTAAACACTAGCTTTTAGATGGTTTAGTTATGTTTTCTGTTTGTTTGAGCATATTGATGCTAATGTGTGACGCTATTTCGCTGTTGTTAAAACTGCTGTTGTTTTTACAACATTTCTGCACACTCCCCGAGCCCTTTTTCGTACATAGCATCCACCGCAACCGAGTGGCGATTTGGCTTTGCCTTTTTTATGTTGCTACTGCTGAAATTAGCAATTCTATAGCAGCAATAAAAACTCGTTTGCTGCCCGCAGAGATGCAGGCGCGTATTTGCGTTCGCGTTCGTGCCGCCTTTTAGTGGACCATCACCTCACACACTCCAGAAGCAAGTGGTGGCATTGCAGGGGCTACGAAAACTGAACAATCATTCGCGAGTCGCGCGTTCCAATCATTTACGTCAATCGAACGGGCTACAAGTGGGCGACCGGGCGAGGAGTTGCCTTAGATAAACACCGGGTGAGTCGCGAAAGATCGCGTTTTTTTGTTGGTTTTTCGGTCTTGGCGGTTAGTTTTCGACGGCGTTGAACAAATTCGTTTCTGGAAGCAACACGAAATAGAAAACAGGGGGGAAAAAACTCCTCTTGCTCCCCATGGAAGAGTGCAAAGTACGGTCATGGAGGTGACATACGCGAAGGTTGCGACTGACCTCCTCCAGGGGGCGGAGTGCCTCGCGCGACTCAGTGATTCCGGAATCATTAATTAGCCGCGTTCGGTGCACAAACACAACTGCACGGGCTTGTATTCCTGTGCATTATTCATCGCGGCAGGTCGCCGTTGCCGCCGAGCGATAAGCAAGCAGCCTGCCGTTTGCTATCAAAACCGATAGTGGTGTGATTTCGCGCGCCTGCCAAACAATAGAATGTTTCTTTTTGTACAGAGCTGAGAATATAATTTAGCTGATTGCATGACTATTTCATGTTAGATAATTTTTTAAACATATCACTATGCTTCCAAACGACATTTGGAAGACACGCCCGAGGTGACATACGAAAAAGAAAAAGTTAACTGTCCGCAGGCTTGTGCTATGTACCGTGTTCCACTGTGCCGTCTCCGGCGTCACAGCCTCACGCAGGGGACGGTCGGTTAACTGTCCGCAGGCTTGTGCTATGTACCGTGTTCCACTGTGCCGTCTCCGGCGTCACAGCCTCACGCAGGGGACGGTCGGTCTCGTGGTCTGCGCAGACGATACAGACAGGGCTTGGAACGCGCGGGGAGCAGCTATGGTTGTCTCGTGTGCGGTGTGTTGTTTTACCGTGTTTGTTTCCGTGTAATGTTAACATTTTTGAATTAAAGTCTGTTCCCCGCGGCGTCGCCGATGATGGACCGTGAGCAGCGTGAGGTAGGTTAAATGAAACGTCGTTCCCCGGGCGCCCGTTAATGCCTGTGTGTTGGTGTTGTTGCAGCAGCCCAAGGACGGCAGGATGAAGGACGGTCCGATACGCTGCATACTGCTGAGCGAGTTCCACGTCGTGGCGGGCTCAAAGATCAGCTGTCAGGTGCCGGAGAACTTCATCACGAAGGAGGTGTTCGACTCGATCCGGACGTTCATCATCCCGAAGCCACAGCTGCAGCGGTGCATTCTGACGATGTAAGCGCAACACAACGACGGTCCGCGTCGGCCGATCCGTAATCTGGTTCCGCTCGTTGGTTCTCTCCACCAGCAACACCTTGGGCCACAAAGTCATCGGCTACCCGGTCCGGATCAACCACGTGCGCTACCAGCGGAACTTCTTCTACTACAACCTCTGCTTCGCGTGTGACTCCGGGTCGCGCACCGTCCAGTACGAGGCGGTGGTGAAGAAGCTGTCCGAGTACCTGCTGATGATGGAGGAGGAGGTGTCCTTCCTGTCGAACGCGGCGAACACGGCCAACATCCGGAACCTGCTCGCGTGCATCCTGCGCGACCTGAACAGCCGGCAGGTGGCGACGATCGTCGAGGGCGACACGACGATCTACCTGAAGATCGGGCGCCTCAAGCCGGACCCGCCGGTCGTGCAGGACCACCAGGTGCCGCTGATGTGCCGCGGGTTCGAGGACACCGATCTCGACTCGTGGGACCTGACCACGCAGCAGGTGCTGCCGTTCATCAACGGCATCAACCACGTCGCGCGCATCGCCGCCGAGGCGGACGTCGAGAACCAGCTGGTGAAGTCGTGCATCCAGAACCTGGTGTACTACGGCGTGATGCAGCTGCTGCCGCTGCTGAAGTACAGCAACGTCTACATGTGCACGCGCGAGCTGCAGAAGCTGACGCGCGACCGGACGCTGGCGGACGAGTGCCGCCGGTACGTGCAGCTGCAGCACGCCCCGGACAAGGTCGACCCGGTCCGGCTGCCGAGCCTGTTCAACATCCTGCAGCTGTACTCGCAGATGACGCACGGCGTCACGCTCCGGTCGCTCTGCCAGCGGCTGTGCCCGCGCGACAGCAACATCGACGAGCGGAAGCTGGTGTCGTTCGGGCTGCAGCACGGGCTGATCCGCTGCATCAACAAGTACCCGATCTTTACCGGCTCGATACCGACGCCGAAGCACAAGCTGTACACCGGGCTGAACAGCTTCGACGAGATCTGCTGCAAGACGGGCCTGTCGCCCAGCCGGATCGAGCAGGAGATCGACATGGACTCGAACGTGACGGTTATCTGGAAGTGACCCCTCCAGTCCCATCGAGTGTGTGTGTCTGCTTCGTGCTGTTTTGTTCTTCTTGTCACGTAATTCGATTATTTTAATCTGTTCTCTTCCCTGCTTGGGTCGAGCCAGCATGCTGCTCGGGCTGTTTTGTGTAGGGTTTGTTTTGTGCTCTACGGGGGACCCACAGCTGGTCACCTTTATCACTTACCATTGCGCCCAACATACCCTTAATCTAGTCTTACAGCGAGGTTTTTTTTAGCGCCTAGCTGGAACCCCTTGTTCACAGCACCAACACACGAAAGCATCATGAGATTTGAATGACTCCAATAGCTCCCTTATACACGCCGACCGGAAGCGATCTCGTTTTCGATCGCCGGTTTGGCAAAGTTTGTCTACAAACCCGCTGAGAGATATTATTTTAACGGACCACTAACAAATTCCGTGTTTCGGTTTTCAAACGAGACACAACTGCCAACCAATCTTCAGCCACCACTGGCCACATGATACCAAACTATACCACGCACTGAAGCGTAATGATTTTCTACAATTATGATATAGGTTTAATATGTTTTTGTTTACCTTTTTTGTTTGTTCTGTTCAACAAGTGCATGTCCTCGATTAAATGTAGCATTGTAGTTTAGTAATCGATAGCACCATGGTCGTGCAAACGTCTTCAAGATAAACAATATCTATATCGTGCTAAGCAGTGTGTATTAACTGTGCCTGAGAGAAAATTAGTTGAACTATTTTAGTACTTTAATCTTCAATCGACCATAATACCTCCCCATTGCGGAAATAGTCCTCTTTATTAGCATGTAGTAGTCGTTTTATGGATGTGTAGTAGAAGTTTCTTCAGCATGTAAGTAGTAGTAAGTGGCAGGCAGGGCTTGCAGGTGTTTTTTTTACATACTTTGTTAACAATAAATATATAGAGGTTACGAACCGTGATAGGATAGGATAGACATAGAAAAGTAGAACTAAACATCAGACATGAAGACACACATACGAAATTAGTACGTTGTTTCTACAAAGCAGAGTAATATCTGTAATAATTGCCCAACGACGCTAGTGAGCGTTTACCAGACGCGATCGATCCGGCTGTTTTAATTCGTTTGTGGTTGTGAAATGATGATAATTCGTTTGTAAGATTATAATAAAACACACTGCAAACTGCTAGTTTGAACAAGCAGCGAAAGTGGATGGAACCGAGTGCGACGAGAACGTCAGTGCAAGCTTGTCAAAACGCGTTCGTTGATGTGAAAAACAAACAAGTACCGAAAGAACAATCAACAAGCGCAGCACACCGGCGTAAGTTTTCCGGGAAATGCGTCACGGTGCTCGCGCGTTCGGCATGGCGGTGACCGCAGCGACCGCAGGCCTCGGAAAGCCTTGGGAGTTTGCTGTTCGCGGTGGCCCGTGGATGCTGCGGGTGCTCGGCCAAACCCGTTCCATCGGGCACTGGTCGGCGGGCGGCCGGAGTCAGCTGGAGCAATCGCCACACCAATACCACCACCCGAACCGCGCAAGTAATGGTAAGCACGGTGTACGCGCACTCGCGTCTTTTTTTGCGTTTTTTTT